>JASDQU010737424.1:215894-228963 GCA_032191745.1 Picea mariana
TATAATTGAGTTCCTAAATTTAGGTTATAGCTTATGGGCATAGTTCATTCATGTTACAATAATTTTTTTAATTAAATTTTCTGAGTTATTCAAAAGCTTAAAAAATATTAAAACCATTTTTATAGATCTTTTACTCAATCAAATTCTAAAATTTTAAATGAGTTTTGGAAATCATTTAAATTAGTAACAATCATATTTATGTAAAAAGTGGTTTATATAATCGAGTCATTTTTCAATTTTTAAAATTAATGACGCCTATACGAGTATATCAACCACTTTTTACATAAATGTGTTTGTTTCTAGTTTATGATCCACATACTTTAGAGATAAATAATAAATAATAAATCATTAATGTATTAATACATAATTAATATATTAATAAATTTACAATATTAATGTATAAATGAAGTTATTAATATACTAATATTAATATTTTAATTAATTGAAAGTTAATTTATATATTAATAAAACATTAGAGTAACACAAAGTATAAAATAAAATATTAATACATTACATTAAAAGATTAATGTGTATATTAATTATTTAATTAATTAAAATCAACAAAGTATTAATACATAGATAAAATAATACACTATTAAAGTAGTCATACATTATTAATACATTATTATATTAATGCAATGTATAAATGAAAGTATTAATTTATATTAGTGTTATATAGGGTCAAGTATTAATTGATTTTTACATTAATAATTTAATGTATTAATTAATTAATATATTTCTAATGTACTAATACATTAATAATATATTATTACCTTAATGTGATGTATGAATCAAAGTATTAATGCATTAATACATAATGTAATATATTAAATTAACAATACATTATTAATTAATTATATATTTCTAAATAATTAATACTCTAATAAAGTAATAAATAAATAATATATTATTAATAATATATTTATTAATATTATTAATAATATATTTATTAATATTATTAATACATTTAAACATTACTAAAATTATTAATACAGCCTGAGTGGGCTTAATGATTAAGAACATGTGTTTCCTCTTAAGAGGTCACAAGTTCAAATCCAGAGGGGGATAGGGTATGTATACCTCTGTTAGACTTTACCAGTCAAATCGTTGGGCAGAGGGGGGTAGGGTATGTATACCTCCGTTAGACTTTACCAGTCAAATCATTGGGCAGAGGGGGGTCCCTTGTCCCACAAACAAGGGGGTCTCATACACCAATTTGGTTGTCCCACAAACAAGGGGGTCTCATACACCAATTTGGATATTAATAAAGTAGTATACATTGAGTTGTTTTGAACGGGAATACTACTTCTCTAGGGTCTGGGTTTTTTTTTAAAGGATATATTTTATTTCTAAGAATATATATCTCAGTTTTGAACTGGAATAATACTTCTCTTTAGTTTTTTACCTTTTTACCCAGGTTTCTGTGCGATTTTGGAAATTTCTTTGAGCAATTGGACATTTGAAATGAGAATAATCTTTGTAGACATATGAAATGAGTTGAGTCACTTTTTACTTTGATTCAATTTTAATTTTACTTAACGAGATTTAAATATATTTTATTTATTTTTTTATTTTAAGTTTCATAAGTAAAAGTTGATTTGAGATCAAATCAATACATAATAATAATTGTTACATATTCTTTTCAATATGAGAACTCCACCACCTATTCCAAAAACTCACCCTAAGAAGGGGAGCCACCCCAAAATCACCCTAGAGATCCTTTATGATTATATAGTAGAAAAAAGAAGAGAAGAGAGAGATGCCAAAATTCAAATAGAGTTAGAAACATTAGAAAAAAAGAGTGAAGAAAAAGATGTAAAACTTCAAATAGAACTAGAGACAATGATTGATAAAAAAATTAAAGATACCATTCAAAATCAACTAGAGGATAGATTCATAGGGTTGAAGAGTGAATTGTAGACAATGAAGTATAGAATTTAAGAAATGAAAAAACATAAAAAAACAACCCAAGAAGGAGGGGTTGAAGAAATCACAACTTGAGAGATAGGATTAAAGAGCTAGAAGAAAAATTAACCAATAATTTGACCCTTAGTAATATGGAAAACAAATTGGATATCAAACCCATCAAAGAGGAAATGAATAAGCTAATCGAACTGGACCATGAGCATAACAAAAGAACCTTGAACCTCATAATTTTTGGTATAAAAGAACAACAAGAGGAGGATATGCTAGCAATAGTAAAAGAAGAATTAAAAAATAAATCACAAATTGATACAACTTACCTCATAAAAGCAAGGAGGCTAGGAAAAATAATTGATCACGAAGATAGGTTGATCTCTCTCAAAGTAAGTTGTAATGACCATAAATATAACATACTTAGTAAACCTCCGAGCTTAAAAGGGTCAAGAATATTTATAAATGAAGACCTCATTCCCGAAGACCAAGTTGAATTAAGGAAGGAAGTTCAAAAGGTAAAAGAAGCCAGGAAAGCAGGGAAATGGGCAATAATTAGAAATCGAAAAGCTATTGTTAGGGATAGAGACCAGAAGGATAATAATAAATAGGAATTTGGGACACTTGGGATCCTTTTTTGGAATTGTCATGGCTTTCCATGGCACAAAGGTCCTATGATAAGCTGGATCCCGAGTGGTATTGATATTATCTATCTAGTCTAAGGTCCCTAACATGGAAGTATTTCTCTTGTGGTTGGCATGGAACAAAAAATCCCACCATAGAGGGATAGGAGGCATAGCTTGTTATATTAGAAAGAGCATTTCCCCTCACATTCAACTTCATAAGATTGACCTTCTTAATCAATACATTTGGATAGAAATTTTAGAGACCAATGCTAAGAAGATGTATATAGCAATTTGTTATTTTGAACCTATTAATTCTACTTTTTATAAGAAAAATAATCTAGATAAAAATTGTCCCTATAATAATTTATAACAAGATATTAATAATTTGAAAAATGAAGGTAATATCCTCCTGCTAGGAGACTTTATTGCTAGGACTGCAACTAAATAAGATACTCTTTTAAGTAATGTTGCCAACCATAATCCTTTATGGCTAGATGAGGACCTTGTTTTATCTAATAGCTACAAAAGAAGCTCTAAATACCTAACTAAGATTTTTTTTGGTACTGAATTGGTCAAGCTCTGCATCTTTCAAGACCTAATAATTTGTAATGGAGTAATGAAGTGGCCAAACTTCAACCAGATGACCTATATTTAGGGGATAGGTAGTAGTGTTGTAAATTATGTGATATCTGATATCCCCGTTTCCAACCAAATAGCAAATTTTGACCTTTTAAATGACCATGAGCCTGACTCTGATCATAAACCGTTAACCCTATCTCTAAAATTTTCCATGCATAGGAGCACCATTGAAGAGAATTCTGATAATCAGAGGAATTTTCTCTTTGACAAAAGTAAAGTTGGCATTTTCTTAAAGGATGTAAATAGTAAATTAAACCTCCTAACTTATAAGGACAACATTGAAGAACTCTACCATAATTTTACAACTACCCTTTCCACTTCTATTAACAAGTTCTCTTTCGAGGTGTCCTATAAAAAGAATAATAGAATGACCAACCCTTGGTATGATAAAGAATGTAAAATTGCTAGGAAATCCATTAGGGATGCTTCTAATGAGCCCTTAAAACTCGATAAGATCAATATGTACAAAGCCCTAATTAAAATGAAAAAAAGATACTATATCAATAAAAGGCAAGAGCAATTTTCACAACTATACAAGTTGAATCCTAAGAAGTTCTGGAGGCAAATTCTAAAACGCAATACTAAAGAAAATAAAAGGATTCCATTAAGGGACTGGAATTCCTACCTTAAAATTCTTTACGAGTTGCCTAATTCCATGGACACCATTCCTATTGTCCCTACAAAGAAATAAGTTTTTTTCTTTAGATGACATAGATTTTGGGGTTAAGCGGCTCACAAATGGGAAAGATAAGGACATTGAAGGCTACCAAGATGAAATTTTTAAAATCGAAGGGCCAATCCTTATCCCTCACATACACAAGCTCTTCAATTTAGCAGTCAATCAGGGCTTACCTAAACCCTGGATGCAAAGCCTCGTTGTTCCTATTTTAAAAAATGGGGATAGAAACATTCCCTCTAATTATAGGACCATTATGATTAGCCCGATTTTAGCCAAGCTTTATGGAATTATTTTGGAAAAGAAGATTAGCCTTTGGCTAGAAAGTCACGGTAAAAGAGATAAAGGCCAGGCTAAGTTTAGGAGATATAATTCAACTATGGACCATCTTTTTACCTTTAGGATCATTGCAAAGGAGTTCCACAATACTAAAACCAAACTTTTTGTTTTGTTTTGTTGACTTTAGAAAAGCTTTTGACATGATTCCTAGGAAAAACCTTTGGAATAGATTGGAAGAGATAAAAGTTCCTCTCGAGTTGAGGGATGTTGAAATAAGAATTTATTAGAATGTTATTGATAAGTTTAAAAACACTGAGGGTTGATCAAAAGAGATTAACTTCAATATCGGAGTCAAACAAGGTTGTTCTTTGTCCCCTACCCTTTTTTGCATATACATTGACAAGTTAGAATAATGCTTGGAAAAATCAGGTTGTGTCGGCCCTACTCTCACTTTTATAGTCATCAATATTCTTCTTTATGCCGATGATATCATTCTTATGGCAAGGAGTCGCCATGATCTTGAAAACCAACTAAGAATCCTCAACGATTTTTTCTCCAATATGGGTATGACTGTTAATAATGATAAGACTAAGGTCATGATTATTAAATCCAATAAGATCCCTTATGATACCTTTGTATATGACAACAATAACTTGGAGGAAGTGTCTTCATACAAATATCTTGGAATTGATATTCACCACAAACTCAATTGGAATTATAGCATTGAGAAAAGGATTATTGTTGGATGGAAATCTTATGATGGGTTTGAAAAAAATTGTAAATCAGCTTATCTTTGGAGTTGGGATAAGAAGAAATTCCTCTTTGAAAATCTTGTTACACCTGTTATTCTTTATGGATGTGAAGTTTGGGGTTGTAGTATCTCTTGTGAATCTTGGAGAAAGATAGAGCAAATATACAAGAATTTTATAACCTATAATCTCAAAATTAAAGGAAATACACCCTATCCTATCCTCCTCTTAGAAACAAGTCTCCCCCCCACTGAGAGCATGGCTATGACTATATACCTAATGTATAAGAACAAGTTAAAAAACATGGATGACAAGAGGCTACCTAAAATTGTTTCAAAATCAAGTCATAACCACCATCGACTCAAGCGAGGATGGCATAAAGACGCCCGATGTTGGCTAAACTATTGGGGAATCATGGAAGAAACCATTTTGCAGAATAAATATACTATTAAAAAAACCATCAAATCAAAATTTAAGGAAAAAATGTGGTGTGATAAAGAGTTGGAGGAAAAAATAAAATTAAAGTATTATAAATATGTAATCAGCCCTAATCTAGAAGATCAAAATTATCTATTTGTTTTTCCAAGTGTAAAGAAAAAAATAAGCATTGTTAAGATAAAAACAAATTCCCACGAGCTCGATAGTGAAACTCGGTGTTGGTCAATTCATAAAACGCCATGGGATGAAAGAGTGTGTCACCTTTGTGACACTAAGAAGGTTGAATATGAAAAACACTTTCTCTTAGATTGTCCAACCTATACCCATATTAGATCTCATTTTTCAAAATATTCACACTACCAACCTTCCTAACCTCTTAACTCAACAAAAGTATGGTGATCTTGAAAAGCTTCTCTTAATGCTTTCTGAGCATAGAAACAAAATTCTAAAAAATCACATGTAATCACTTACCCTCTTAAGGTCTGATAGACCAATTCGGTCTTAGTGGACATTAATCATCATCATCATCATCATTTAGTAATACATTATTAAAGTATTAATACATTATTACTTAATACATTTTTAAATTATCAATACATTAATAAAGTAATATTTTAATAATACCTTATTAAAGTAATAATACATTAACAAATACATTATTAAAGTATTAATACCTTAATAAATACATTATTAAAGTATTAATACATTAATTAACAATGACCATGGTTTACTATAGTTAGACATGGCCATGGTTTACTTCGGTTGACCTTGGTTGACTTTGGAAATGAATGGTTGACTATGGTTGACATGGTAAATTACAGTTGACCATGAAATTACCTCACCATGACCATGGTTAATTATGGTTGACCATGAACATGTTTAATTTTGGTTGACCTTTGATTACCATGACCATGGTTAATTATGGTTGATCATGACCATGATTAACTTGTGTAGACGTTCACTATGGTTGACCTTGGTTAAAAATGGTTAACCATATTTGATAGTTGTTGTCCATAGATGACCATGGCTAGCCATGAACATGGTTGACCATGAGTATAGATGACATTAACCATGTTTGACCTTAAAAATGACTAAGGTTGACCATTACAATAACTATGGTTTACCATTGTTGACCATGATGAAGTTGATGGTTTAATATAGTTGACCTTGCCCATGGTTGTGTATGGTTTTCCATGGTTGACTATGGTTAACCATGTTTTATATTGACATGGACCAAAGTTTAATATGGTTTTTCATGGTTGACCTTCAAAATGGTTCACTATAGTTGACCTTGACCATCGTTGACTATTGGTTACCATGCCCATGGATGACCTTCAAAGACCATGTGGCACTGATTATACTAGACCGTGTTGATTATATTTAACCATGGTTTACTATCAAACTATCACATTGCAATGTTGATTGGGTTTTGTTCATCGTATTGT
Source organism: Picea mariana (assembly GCA_032191745.1). NCBI lineage: Eukaryota > Viridiplantae > Streptophyta > Pinopsida > Pinales > Pinaceae > Picea > Picea mariana. The sequence continues at coordinate 222,661 of JASDQU010737424.1, forward strand.
GACATCAAGTTTTATTTGTCACATGACATCGTAAGCTTATGTTCGTCACATTGTGAYGTAGGGATTTTGTTTGATACATTTTGGTGTTGGAATAGGTTTGTCATGGTCTGACATTAGGTTATGTTTGTCACATAGCGAGGTTGAGAAATGGTTGTCACATGGMAATGTTGGGATAGGTTCGTCACATTGGGAGATTGGGTTTTGTACATCACATTGTAGCAATGGATTGTGTTCATCAGAAAACAACATTTGAAAATGTTTGTCACATTATCAAAGCATCATATTTTCATCACATTCTGCTTATGAGGTTATGGTAAACACATTGCGATGATAAGACTATGTATGTTAGAATGCAACAATATCTCTATATTTGTCACATTACGATGAAGAGGTTATGTTCATCACATTACAACGACAAGGCTATGTTTGACACATTGTTTTAAAAAAAACTTACGAATTGTTTCCTTCACAAGAAAGATAATTCTATGTTCGTTAGATTGCAACAATATGGCTATGTTCATCACAATGTAACATCAAGGCTATGTTCGACAAATTGTGACATTACTATGCCTATCAGATAGTGACACTACTATGTTCATCACATTGCAACATTACTATGTTCATCACTTAGCGACAACAGTACTATGTTCATCACATTGGGGCAATATGGGTATGTTCGTCACTTTACGACAATGAGGCTATGTTCTTCACATTATGGTGATAGGGATATGTTTGACGTATTGCGACATTACTATGTTTGTTATATTGTCACACTACTATGTTTGCAACATTAGTATGTTCATCACTTTGTGATGACAAGGCTATGTTCATCACATTGTGGCAATATGGGTATGTTCGTCACTTTATGACAATGGGGCTATGTTTGTTACATTGAAATGATAGGCCTGTGTTTGACACATTGCGACATTACTATGTTTTTCATATTGTGACACAACTATGTTCGTCACATTGCATCATATCTATCTTCATCACTTTGCGACAACAAGGCTATGTTCGTCACATTGCAACAATATGGGTATGTTCGTCACATTACGATGATGGGGCTATGCTAGTCACATTGTGGGGATAGGAAATGTTTAATACATTGCAACATTACTATGCTTGTCAGATTGTGGCACTACTATGTTCTTCACATTGCATCATTACTATGTTCATCACTTTGCAATGACAAGGCTATGTTCATCATATTCCGACAATATGACTATGTTCGTCACATAATGATAGTGGGGCTATGTTCATCACATTACGACAAAATTTTAATATGGTTGTTCATGTTTGACCTTCACTATGGTTGACTATAGTTGACTCGGACCATGGTTTATTGTGGGTGACCATGCCCATGTCTGACCTTCTAAGACCATTTGACACTAATTATGCTAGACCATGTTGATTAGATTTAACCATGGTTTACTATGAAACTATCGCATTACAATGTTGATCAGGTTATGTTCATCATATTACAACATCGGGTTTTATTTGTCAGATGACATCATAAGGTTATGGTCATCAAATTGCGACAAAGGGTTTTTCTTTGATACATTTTAGCATTGGAATAGGTTTGTCACAATCTGACATTAGGTTATTTTTTTCACATAGAAACGTCGAGAAATGGTAGTCATACTACAATGTTGGGCTAGGTTTGTCACATTGTGACATTCTCTTGTTCACATCACATTGCACCAGTGGGTTAGGTTTGTTAGACAATGACATTTGAATTTTTTTTTCACATTATGACAACAAGATATTTGCATCACATTATTCTTACGAGGTTATAGTAATCACATTGCAATGATAAGACTATGTTTGTTAAAATGAAACAATATGTCTGTCTTCGTCGCATTACGATGACAAGGATATGTTTGTCACATTACTATGAAAATGTTATGTTTGAGACATTGTTTTAAAAAAAAGGTAACAAATTGTCTCCTTCGTCAGCAAGATAAGGATATGTTCTTTAGATTACAACAATATGGCTATTTTAATCACATTATGACAATAGGGTAAAGTTCGTCACATTGCGATATGAGCGCTATGTTCGACAAATTGTGACATTACCATGCTTGTCACATTGTGACACTACTATGTTCATCACATTGCAACATTACTATGTTCATCACCTAGTGATGGAAATGATATGTTTATCACATTGTGGAAACATGAATATGTTCATCACTTTACGACTATGGGACTTTGTTCATCACATTGCAACGACATGCCTATGTTTAATGCATTGTGACATTACTGTGGTTGTCAGATTGTGACACTACTATGTTCGTCACATTGAAACATTACTATGTTCATCACTTTGAGATGACAAGGCTATGTTTGTCACATTGTGGCAATATGGGTATGTTCGTCACTTTACAACAATGGGGCTATGTTCGTGAGATTGCAACAATAGGGCTATGTTTGACAGATTGAAACATTACTATGTTTGTCATATTGTGACACTACTATGTTCATGACATTGCAAGATAACCATCTTCATCACTTTGCGATGACAAGGTTATGTTTGTCACCTTGTAACAATATGGGTTTGTTCGTCACATTACAACGACGAGGATATGTTCATCACATTGCGATGAAAGGGCAATGTTTGACAGATTGCGACATTACTATGTTTGTCAAATTATGGCACTACTATGTCCATCACATTGCAACATTACCATGTTCATAGCTTTGTGACAAAAAGTCTATGTTTATCACAATGCAAAAATATGGCTATGTTCTTCACATAATTATGGTGGGGCTATGCTCGTGACATTATGACGATAGGGTTATTTTTGAAACATTGTGACAATACTATATTTGACACATTGTGGAGATACTATGTTTGACACATTGTGGAGACACTATGTTTGACACATTTTGACACATTGTGCCAATAATATGTTTGACACATTGTGACAATACTATGTTAAAGTGAGATGTTCGATAAATTTGATGTTTAATATTATTATGATATTCATCTAGGTTGGCTTATAAGGAACTGGTATGTTCCTCAATGATTATATCAAATTATGACATAGATTAAGGGCTGGGTTATGTTGTCTGTGGCTCTTCTAGTTCCAGTGATAAGGAGCTACTATTTCTAGTTCTAGTTCCATTATATGTGGCTCTTCTTCTTCCGGTGTATATGCAATTATGTTTAAAAGTACTAATAGTCATGAATCGATTTTTGAGCAGTAAGAAGTGAACGTCCACTTTTATCAAATAGAACACGGGTCGACTTCTTTCCCAAAATTAATACCCCATGTACTGGATTCTGTAGCACCGTAGTCTACACTGTTACTTATGACAAACATTATAGCAAACATGTCTGGAATTTCATGTTCACCTACCCTATCAATGATCTTTTGATTTTTTGAATGACGGTTACATTTTATAAGATGCCCTTTCTTTTTGTTATACGTTAATTCACTTAAATGTAAAATTCATAACCCATTCAGTGTAAGAAATTAAAATTCACATCCCATGGATAATGTATATGACACATTTATTTATCATGTATCACTACAACACTTATAAAAATTACAATACAATATACAATATCCAAAGTATGTATATAAAAGAGTCACTTTATCATATTTTCATTATTAACATCCATCTAAATTTTCAGGTAAAATGAGTTCAATTAAATTGTTTGCATTGTGTTTATATTATCATTTATTTTTATTTTTTTTGAAATATAATTATTAATAATTAAAATTAAAACAATAATAAATTATTTTTAAAAAATAAAAAATATCCTTGTATTAATCTTTCATGAAAAATTTTCAAATTCAAATTTCCAAATTATATAATAAAGTAATAAATTCTTTTTGAAAAATAAAAAATATTCACGTATAATTTCTCATAAAAAAATTTTCAAATTCAAATTTCCAAATTATATATAAATAATTATAAAAGATTTTCAAATTTAAATTTCCAAATTACATATAAATAATCATAAAAGATTTTCAAATTCAAATTTCGAAATTACATATACATAATCATAATCATAATTGACAAATATATATCCATTAATAAAACTTTAATAATGTGATTTTTTTAGCAATGAGCATTGAATATATGTATGTCCATTGTGTAGGAATGTTGATAGTGGAAACATTATATCTTAGGAAAGGGAATGATCCCCGTACCAACCACATGCTCTTACAATTCGTTTGGAGGTGGGGAATGTTGTAGAATGACTATCATTAGAAGTGGTCCATGTACTTTTGATAATTCCACTTGGATATAAAGTACAAGTGGCCCTTTTTCTATGATAGTGATCTCAACTTTATTTTTGCATATGAGACACTAAGCACAAGTAAAAAAGTTTAATATTTTCACCTCTAAGATAGACTTATATGTCATCTGGGTCATGTTTGTGTTCCTTCAGGTGATAATGAGAAGCTTATATGAAAGGTGAATTATAGTCAGATGGTAAGGAACTTTGATATGAAAAAAACAATAACAATACTATATAAGTACTTATAGTGGCCAAATCTCTTATAGGACTTTAACATGTATATCATATTGTGCACCACCTATGTTGTCAGCACAATTTCCATTAGGAAGTATGGACTCTACACTTCTTTACATACTCTAGATAAGACTTGGGAGTTAGTATCCATGTATTATATGTTATGTCTCTTGTCAACCAAGAATGGTAACAATTTTTTATTCATGGTTGTTGAATGTTTCTCTAATATGGCCATTTTGGCACCCTACAAGAAGAGTATAGTGGTGGAAGCCACTACTAAATTCTCCTTCAAGCACATTTTGGTTCACTTTTGGGTTGCCATGAACCACTATTTTAAATAGCAGTATCAAGTTGCTTTGTACCTTATGGTCTAGTCTATGTTCAATGATGGACACCAAACTAACTAAATCAACTTCCTTCCACCCCAAGAATGGTGGATAGATAGAGGTAGTCAATAGGATGATTTTTCATATCCTTAGAATGCACAACTCCAGGCATCCCAAAACATGGGATGAGAGAATTCCTTATGTTGAACGTACCTCCAACAAATTCCTTCATACTTCTATTAGCCACATCCCTTTTTAGGTGTTCCTATGGTTCCATCCACTGGCCCCAATTTATGTATCTATGCCTATTGTGTCTACATGGGAGAGTCCTTACATGCTCATATCGAGGTTAATAAAACAAGCCAAATTTTCTGAACAGACCCAACACTTCCAACAAGAAGTTCATGATATTTTGTAGAACTTTAATGCCAAGTACAAGAAGTGACACAATCAACATCAGTTTCCACACAAGTTTTAGGTTGGTGATAAGGTATGTTTTCACTTGAATAAAGAGTGACCATTTCGATATGGAAATTACACCATCACCAAGGCCGTGGGTGAGAATGATTTTGAATTGACTATTACACCTTTCCTTGGATTACAATCTGTATATGACGTGGAACTCCTCGGACAATATTTTTCACCTCTAATGGACACGTTGATGGTGGAAAAGTGTTTGGGCCCTATAGAACTCAACCCTTACTACATTGAGAAAATTACAATTGAGAAAATCACTGACACCAAGACAAAGGCCACTTGCCAAAAAAATATGAAACTTTATGGAGTTGTCAAAGTAGGGTAGTTTTTTCATTGGGAAAGTTGTTCACAAAGAGATAGATTTAATGGAGGTTTCTCCATCTAATGGAGGAAATTAATGAAATTGAAGAAATTTTGTAGTGTCCCCAAGGCCAAGCCCTGTTACAGAGCATGTTATATGCAAAGAATTGTAAATGTGTTCTATAGGCTGGTGAGCCAAGTTTTGTATAAGTTGTAGGCTTATGTGATTTGTTAGGCCAAGGAGCCTAAGTGTTGAAGGCCAGGAGCCTGCTGATGTACTTATATGTATGCAGATCAATTTATAAAATATAAAAACACCACCAGCGCAGACCGACCACGATGAATGAGTGATGGGGGACCGAGCGTCCACAAAGTAGGCAAGGGATTAAAGGCTGGAAGGTGGGAAAAGGGGCTGAGTGATGAGCCTAGGGGCTAATCCTAGGGGGCTTAAGCCTGGGAAATAATATTCTAATATTATTTTAAAAAGAGACATATGCATTTCTGTTTATCCCAAGTTCCTGGCAAGGGAGGGAACATGCAAAGGGGATGCACGTTGTGGTACGCATGCAGTTCCCAGGGTGACAAGTGTCAACCTTGGTGCATGCAAATATAAGTCCTGAACTGAACCGTGGGGGGGGATCTTCCTCCATTTTGACCCGAACCTCTGAGGGTATAATTGGTATGCCATCTGCCATAATACCGAGATTCAAC
>JASDQU010737424.1:235640-259160 GCA_032191745.1 Picea mariana
TAAATCATGAAATAGGATGTCATGTTTTTGGAATAAAAGTTGAATTTCCTTTCGAATTAATTGGAATTCCTAAATGAATTCTTGTATGTACTCTCATGATAACTGCATGTGGTTGACGCAGATGAGATGATGCTGATAAAAGTTAAATTGTTGGCTACAAAGAGTATCTCGGGAATATGCTGCTTGGAAACCTTTGAGGGCAGTTGGAACTCTCGGAGCCACGGTGCTCTAAGACTTCCGGTCCGGTCTGGTCCTACAACCCAAGGTAAGGGAGATTGGCAGCCGGAGGACTGCCCAGGCGACAGAGAAGGTGTATTCTCCTGGGGTGGAACAGGCATGTGGGGAATGAGAGACCGTTGGTTGGAGTACTGCCGAGGTTTGAATGGTTGGAGTGCTGCCGAGGTCTGGTACCTTGGCCTAGACCATGTGGATAAGGATTTTGGACCATGGCTATATTGGGAATCCATTGCACGATGGAGTCATAGCTCTGCTTGGGGGTGGGAGGTCTTCTCACTCAAAAGATAAGTACAATTCTTTATTTTCTTATATGATGTGTATATTGTATACAGTTTTAATGTTATTGAATTTGTTGGTATATACATACATATACATTGCATAAATGATTGCATTACTGCACCCACGAATGTACGTAAGGTATCTCATATTTCATTACTTAAGAAATCTATATACCTGATGCTAATAATGTAATCGATTGGAATGTGATTCAGGTGGAACCAGAAAGTGTCCTGCAAGTGGTTAGGGAAAGAAAACAGCTCTGGAATCGAGCTATGGAGCTTGTAAAGGTCTAGTGGACCTGGTATGGTCTTGAGGACGCGACATGGGAGCATGAAGAGGTTATGCGGGTAGAGTACCCACATCTTTTTGAAAATTTTGAAAGGCATGCAGATGCTGTGTAAAGCTGCACTGAGGACAGTGCAAAAATAAGGGGAGGGGGATTGTAGTGTCCCCAAGGCCGAGCCCCGTTACAGAGCATGTTATATGCAAAGAATTGTAAATGTGTTCTATGCGATGATGAGCCAAGTTTTGTATAAGCTGTAGGCTTATGTGATTTGTTAGGCCAGGGAGCCTAAGTGTTGAAGGCCAGGAGCCTGCTGATGTACTTATATGTATGCAGATCAATTTATAAAATATAAAAACACCACCATCACAGACCGACCATGATGAATGAGTGATGGGGGACCGAGCGTCCACAAAGTAGGCAAGGGATTAAGGGATGGAAGGTGGGAAAAGGGGCTGAGTGATGAGCCTAGGGGGCTTAATCCTGGGAAATAATATTCTAATATTATTTTAAAAAGAGACATGTGCATTTCTGTTTATCCTAAGTTACTGGCAAGGGAGGGAACGTGCAAAGGGGATGCACGCTGTGGTATGCATGCAGTTCCCAGGGTGACAAGTGTCAACCCTGGTGCATGCAAATATAAGCCCTGAACTGAACCGTGGGGGGGGATCTTCCTCCATTTTGACCCGAACCTCTGAGGGTAGAACTGGTACGCCATCTGCCAGAATACTGGGATTCATCTCTGAAGCAGTTAAGCCAGTGTTGTCCTGAGGAACCGTGTACACTCCTGTCCAGAGCTGTGAGTCTGTGTCTGTCTCTGAGAAATCCCGTGAGCGCATTTCCTAAACCAGAACCCTGTGTTGAACTCGAGAAGAAGAATCCTTGTTGTTGGGGAAAAGCTGAGCTAGCCTGTGCATGGAGCCTATTCCGAAATCATGCCGTGAGATCATCCAGTGATTGCTGAACCGTTTTGGGAAGCCTTTGTCTGTGTTTCCCATGGGTTGTTGTGACTGCACAGTATTGGATTGCGTGAGGCTTGTTGGCCTGTGAGCGACTCCTCCAGGTGAGAGAGTGTGCAGAGGGAGAAGAGAACTCCTGGAAGGAATCCCTGTAGCTTCCATAGAGCTCAGAGACTTCCGGTCTGGTCTGTTCCTGTAACCCAAGGTAAGGGAGACTGGCATCCGAAGGACTGTCTAGGTGACAGAGAAGGTGCACTGTCTTGGGGTGGAACAGGCATGTGGGAAATGAGGGTCTGTGGGCAGTGAGCGTGGGAGATTCCTGGGAGGGCTTTCTTCGGGGTGGTTGTGTATGTGTTATCTTCCCTGTAACCTCAACCTAAGTCTAGATTCCTTGCCTTGGGGTGGAGCTCGGTCCCAGCTCAGGGGTGACCCACTGTTGAGCTGATGAACAGTGTGGTCTAAGGCTGGGAGATTCGTGGAAGGCCTGCACTTGGTTGGTGATTTCTATAGCTGATAAAAGATAAGTATTCTGAATTATGTTTTGAACATGTTTTGGCACGACTGTGCTGTATATATTATCATGTTTTCCGCTGTGTGTAAATGAAGTGCTGCTGAATGCTATGACTTGTTTAATTATAGCAGTACCCATATGTTTTACTCTGAGAATTAAGTGTGTTTAATTGTGTTAAATGCATGTGCTTATAATTCCTGTACCAATTATGTAAACATTCATGTATAGAATGGTAATTAAGGGGTTTGGAAACCTCGGTAGTGAACGGGTACACTACAAATTTCTTCCTAAATAATAACTAACCAAGGTGGATAAGTTGGCTACCCAAGTTTTCTATCAGCTAACAAAATGGTTAGGCTACACCTTGCCAATTTTAAAACAATTTTGTAGGATTTGAACTTTTGATTTGATTTTTTGGGCATTTCCCATGTGTTTTTGGTGATTGGCAAAGATTGCAAATGTTTGATGGGAGACTATAAAATACATATATCTCATAATAATATTTGTAGAAGTCTAAGAAACATTCAAAACAAATATTGTATGTGAAATTAACAGCCTTGGGATGTTTACATAACAACTATGATGCTTCAAAGTTGCATTACTTTTGTTGCCTCATCTCTCGGGGTTAATGTTTTGGATCTTAAGTTTTTTTACTCCTAGGGTTTTAAAATTTATATTAAAGGGATATTTCAATATCTTGTGAGGGAATTTTTGTGAATGATCATAGATGACAAATCTCTCCTTAGAGATATAAGCTACCACCATTCTAGGTAGTTTGTATTGCTTTGCATATTACAATGTTTTTGCCATTTCATTCATTAATAGAATTTGTGTTTTACTATATTATTGTTCTCTTTGGAATATCTCTATGTCAGTTCACTTGTTATTGATATCTTAATTTATATTGATAACTAGTAAAGTGTTGTTGAATCCACTCTAGTTTATATGTAATTTGTTTTGTATTCTGAGAGTTTGCATGAGAACGAGGGATCTGTAATTTATTGTTGGATTTTAACAGATTAATTTCTCATATGTATTTAAAAAGGGATTTTTCTTCTGTAGCTTACAAAGTTGGGTCGACATAGTTTGTAATACAGATGACTTATTTCATAAAAGAAATTTTCCATTTTCTTTTCAATTATCATGGTTTACAGAGCTAACCGATTTGGTTCTTGTTTGTTAAACTTATCATTACCTTATTTAACGAACACTAATCTTAGCACTCTATTTAGATTTTTTATTATGGCAGCGAAATTATTATCTTTACATCTCGCGTGTTTGTTGCATGTACGGAAATTCCTTTCTGTGTGTATATTCTAGAACTCTTTATTATCATAGATCTATCGTTTTTACAACTAGGATTTTCATTGTGTATACGACTTCCTCTCTGTTTATTTATCACAGTAGGGCTATCAGCTTTGCATCTAGCATGTTCATTGTATATATATAACTTTCTTCTCTGTGTATAGATTCTAGATTTCTTTACGACAATAATTTTATCGTCCTTGCATCTAGCATGTTTATTATATATATATATATATATATATATATATATATATATATATATATTCTACAATTTTGTTTAAGCATTCTGTATTGGATATGGATAAAACACTTTTCTCTGATATTTATTGAACAATTGTATAAAAGAATGATATAATGAGAAACAATAAATAATTATCTAGGAACTTTCAATTGAATGATGATACCAATAGAATGTCTATAATCACTGTAATGTCCCCAAGGCCGAGCCCTGTTATAAATCATGTCTATGAAGTATAAAGCTTGCATTATGAATTGTAATTATGTTTTATAGGATGGTGTGCCAAGTTTATATAAGCTGGTGGGCTTATGTGTTATTAGGCCGGAGAGCCTAAGTGTTAAGGCCGAGAGCCTACTTTTGTATATGTAATCATGCAGAACATTAATAAAAATATAAACACCACTGCGTGCAGACCAACCACGATGAATGAGTGACGGGGGACTAAGCTTCCATAGAGTGGGTAAGGGATTGGGGGCTGGAAGGTTGGAAAGAGAGGCTAAGTGTTGAGCCTAGGGGCTTAAGTCATTGGGAATAATATTTTAATATTATTCCAAAAAGCCACGTGAAATCTATGTTTTGTCCTAAGTTCTTGGGGAGGAACGCATGCTGATGGAACACATGCAGCTTCATGGGTGACATGTGTCGACCCAGGCGCATGTGATTTAACCCAGGAAATGAGCCATTTTGGGGGTTCGCTTCCCATTCTTTCTGCGGATGGTTGCGTCTAAGTGGGTTCGTTCTCCATTCTACGGTTCATTGTCTAAATTGTGTGAACTCTGCATCTGAGCTCGACATATCACACACAACACTGAAAACCGAAACCATGAGACCTCTGTGATTGTTCGGTGTATTCCTGTAAATTCCGTTTGGTCTCTGCGTTTGGCCTCCATCCTCGACCTCTGCACAATTTCTTGTCACGCATCCTGTAACCGATAAATTGTGAGCCGATTTGTGTCTTTTGTAGAACCCGACACTTGGATAATCGCCTGAGCATGCTGTGTTTTAGCATCTGGTCATTGCCAATTGCAGGACTATGCCTGTTTTCTATTGTGGTCATCATCCTGGTGTCAACTGAGTGCTTGATGTTGTTTCGGTTTCCCTCACCCGGTTGGAATTGAGTCGAAGGGTGTGCTAAAGAAGCAGGTTGTTAGGCTCGTGGTAGAAGAAGTAGGTTGTCAGGCATGTGAGCAACTCTCTCCAAGTGAGAGAGTCTGCGGGGAAGTGGTTTTTTCCCAGAGAGAGTCCAGCATCAGCTATGGAGCTATGAGACTTCCTGATCCGACCTGTTTCCGAGACCCAAAGAGGGAGGTGAAGCACTGATGGAATCTTCTTGTGAAGGTGTATACTCCCGGGCGGAACAAGCATGTGGGGAATGAGAGTCCGTGAGTAGTGGGCGTAGGAAGGCATCCTGGGAAGAATCCTTCCAGATATTATGTGCATTTTTCCCTATAACCTCAGCCTAGACTAGGATTCCTTGCCTTGGGTGGAGCTTAGTCCCAGCTTGGGGGTGACCCACTGCTGAGAGTGATGAGCAACATGGTCTAAGGCTGGGAGGTTCGTGGAAGGCCTGCACATAGTTGGTGGAATTACTACAGTTTCAAAGATAAGTATCAGTTTGTGCTTAATATTATGTTTTGCATGCCTGTGATGCTTATATGTTATCATGTATTATGTTGCACATATGAATTATTGTTAATGTCCTTGATGATGCGAATTAGCAGTAATCTTTTGCTTACTCTGAGTTGTTTAGTTAAATCTGTTAATTAGGTTTAATATGAATTTTTTACATATATAAGTATGATGTTGTTCCACACAGTAGTGTTTGCCCGACCAGTGGGATGACGGTCGGGGGGCATTACAGTTTGGTATCAGAGCCTAGTTTCAACATTGAGCCTGGATGGGTCGGATAAGTGGTCTTTGGACCAAGGTTTTGAGAAGAAATTGTGTTTGGAGGACTAATTTCAGACCTCATAATGTTTCTGAGTGTCAACGGACTACTTGACTATGTTACAAAGCTCAGGAGGTGTAGCGGTATTATAAAACTATAGCTGGCGTGGTATATGGCCACAGGGAGAGAGAGAACTCCACATCAGAAGTGTTGGATCCATAGGATCTGTTTGGGAGGAAAGGAGAACCCTCACAATCGTCAGATCTGGAGAATGTTCTGAAGGTTTATAACCCTTTGGAGTTGCACAAGAGTGTGGAAATCGCGATACGTGAAATCCCGAATTCGTCAGGATCGTCCATCGGAAAGGACGTGTGGAGAGCGATCAACCTTTCGATAACTCGTGACATGAAATGGTCTAAGGGTGAGTTCGTGAGAATTCATGAAACACAAATTCACGATTGGATCACAACTGTCGATCTAAAGAGAGATCTGGATTGTTAATTGTCCAAGAAGAAATCGACATTTTGGGAATAGGGAGGACGAAGGTGGAAAATATTTCGACCTCGTGACACACGAAATCGCGATACGCAAAATGCCAATGAGATATGATTCGTCAGATCGTGGAGAATCAGGACCGTTGGATCATTTCGTGAATTTAGGGATCGTGAACTTGGAGCGCAAGCCAAATTCTTGGTCACTCCAAGTCCCGAATCATGAAAGGGATTAACAAGGGTAGAATCGGATGGTGGAGCACTTCTAGGAAGAAGTTCCAAAATCCCGTGAGCTGTCGGATTAGGGGAGGCTCACAGTCGTTGATCTCATACATGAATTTCCATATCAGAATTTGGGGATTGAAGTGACAAGAGATTTGGAGTCAATGCATCGCGAACTCCTGGTTACCGAAACCTCGAAACCCTGAAATCCCGAAACGATCTACACCATAGATCGTAGGAGAGGAACTTGACCGTTGGATCAAGTAGATGAATAGACCGTAATTTCAGAATTTCGGCAAATGGAAGTTCGAGATGTGTAGATGCACAAACTCCTGATGTCTAAAACTCTGAAACGAAAAGTAAAAGTAGTGTGGCCCCCTGACATCGTTGGGAGTGAGGTGGACCTTCTTAAGGACACCATGTTTCACTACCTTGGTGGGCAACAACTGTGTTGTGGCCCTAGTGGGTAATGAAATCAAATTTTCAGAAGTCGAGAGTTGGAGAGGGAAGCGAGTGCGAGAACCTCCGAGACCAAAACCCTGAAACCTGAAACCCCGAAGCCCCGAAATACTGAAACCCGAAGTTTCATTTGGAGAGCCTTGTAGAACCTAGCAGTTTAGCATTTGATCATGGTCCATGGACGCATGTGTTGGGGACTAAGAAAAAAGGAACTATCACTCGAAAATTACAGATCCGAGTAGAGCTCAGAAAATTTGTCGAATCAAAATGTTTTCTTATTCACGTTGGTTTATGAATGCTGTAGTTTTGTTAAGGTTTTAAGGCCTGACAAACTTCGGTTGACTGCACATTGTGTGTGTAGAGTTCAATGAGTGTCAATACAGCCGTGAATCGATGCCGAGTATAGAAATGGAAGATGTGTTGATTGCCTCCAATTCAGAGAACGAAAGAGAAGGAAGGGATGTCAACTTGGGAGTCGAAGGATCGAACTCCAATGGGCATGGAAGAGAATTGGATAAGGAAGGACATATGATGAAAATCATTGAAAGATTGCAGAAAGATGCTCAGGTTTGCCCATTTGATAGCCGAAAGATCATGAAAGTCAGGGATAGGTAGGGTCAATTCAACTTAAGGATGTTGAAGAATCTAGAAAGATTAGAAAAGAAATTGGAAAAGGAGAGTGACTCAAGAAAGACAGAGAGTCGCAGGACCCCTAAGAGGAAAAGAATATCAAGGAGTGTCAGCAGACATTGTTGTCGCTCCCCAAAGAATTCCAATAGGCAAGATCACATTAGTTCAATCCCATCCCCTCCCAGAAAACACCGAATATCTGGAGTGGATGAATTGAAAGGGGAGATGAATAAGATTAAGCCTCCTACGTTTGATGGAGAACATAAGAAGGAAGAAGATGCTGAAACATGGTTGCTTGGCATGAGAAAATATTTCCAACTGCAAAATTATTCCTCTCATGCAGAAGGAAGAATTGCGATATATCAACTAAAAGGAAACGCATCCATGTGGTGGGATCAGCTTGTGCAGGTGCAGCACGTTAGAGAGAAATATATCACATGGAAGGAATTCAAGAGGTATTTTGAGAGGAAATACCTGACTAAAATATACTATGACAGATAGATGAAGAAGTTCTTCAAACTCAAGCTGGGAAACATGACCATTGATGAATACGAACAAAGGTTTTTGGAATTACTGAAGTATGTTCCATTCATCAAAGATGAGGCTGTCAAGATTCAGAGGTATTTGAGTGGAATGCCACCTCCCATTGGTGACAAGATTCAGTATGATGATCCTAAGACTATGGAAGAAACAATAAGAAGAGTGAAATGCTTATATGAACAACAAAGAGAAAAGATTACCTTTCGGAAGGCTTGGGTTGACTAGAAGAAGTTTAAGAAAGAATAGAGGCAAAAGGGAAACAAACCTCCCTTTTCAAAAATAGTCCTCAAGGACATCCATCGTTTAGAGAGCCGAGAATGGCTGAAGTGGGAGAGCAAAGGATGAGACAGATGCCCATTCAATGTTGGGGCTGTAAAGAGAACCACAAGTACATAGATTGTCCCCATAAAAATGGCAAAGCAAGAGTTGTCCATAATGTTCAACAAGCTGAAACAGTGGAGGACATGGGCAGTAGAATGCCAAGGATATATGCGGTCCTGGACAACAAGAAAATTGAATTTTAGGTGCACATGATTGAAGTGGAAGGTATGATTAACAACCAACCATTTATTATTTTAATTGATTCAGGGGCTAGCCATAGTTATATAGACCCTAGAGTGGTGGAAAGTTTTCATTTATCAAGAAGAAAACATGAAAAATCTTGGTTAGTGCAGTTGGCTATAGGAACCAAGAGGAAAGTCACTGAGTTGGTAAGTCATGTCCGATGGACATGAAGGGATTGAGCATGAAGGATGAATTGAATATTCTGCCTTTAGGCTCTTATGACTGTTTAATTGGGATGGAATGGTTGAACCAACACCATGCCCTCCTGGACTATTGTAACAAGGAATTTACATGCCTGGATGAGTTGGGGAATCGGGAAATAGTCCAAGGAATTCCTAGCATTGTTACTGTTAGAGAAATCTCAGTAATGCAACTGAAGAAGTGCTACAGAAAAAGCTGTCAATTGTTTGCATCCCATGTGGAGGAAACATCCAGAGATGAAGTCTCAAATATTGGAGACCATGTGGTACTAACAGAGTTTGAGGACGTATTTTAGGAGGTATCCAGACTACCTCCGAAGAGAGATATCGATTTCTCTATAAATTTGATGCCTGGAGCAGCTCCAGTGTTGAAAGCTCCTTATAGAAAGAGTACGCCAGAGCTGAAAGAGTTGCAATTGCAGCTTGAAGAACTTCTAAAGAAGGGGTGCATTCACCCAAGAGTGTCACCTTGGGGTGCCCCGGTCCTATTCATGAAGAAGAAGGATGGGACATTGAGGCTGTGCATTGATTTTAGATAGTTGAACAAAGTAACTATCAAGAACAAGTATCCTATGCCGAGGATTGACGATCTCTTCGATCAGTTGAAGGATGCAAAGATATTTTTGAAAATAGATCTAAGATTGGGATATCACCAAGTAAGAATAAAATATGAAGACATCAACAAGACCACCTTTAGAACAAGGTATGGGCTTTATGAGTTCACAGTGGTGCCGTTTGGACTGTCAAATGCACCTGATGTTTTTATGTGCTTGATGAATGGTGTATTCAGGGACTATCTAGACAAGTTTGTCATAGTCTTCCTGGATGACATTTTGGTGTATTCCAAGTCAGAGGAAGAGCATGAACAGCACCTGAGGATGGTGATGCAAGTGTTCAGAGAACACCAGCTGTATGCCAAGTTGAAAAAATGCTTGTTTTATCAAAGGCAGATCCATTACTTGGGGCACATTATTTTAGAAGAAGGGATCACCGTGGATCCTGAGAAGGTTGAGGCCATTAGAGAATGGTCAGCGCCAAGGAATGTGGAAGAAGTTAGATCTTTTATGGGTCTAGCAGGCTATTATAGAAGGTTTATTGTAGGGTTCTCAAATATAGCTCACCCTATCACTTCCTTGCAAAGGAAGGAGAAAAAGTTTCAGTGGACTGAAGAGTGTGAGAAAATTTTCCAGCGATTGAAGCAACTGTTAATCAGTGCTCCAATCCTGAGGATTGCAGATCCAAATGTAGATTTCATAGTATGCATTGATGCATGCAAAGAAGGACTGGGAGGGGTCCTCAGTTAGAACGGATTCGTAATCTGTTATGAGTCCAGGAAATTGAAAGAGCACGAAAAGAATTATGCCACTCACGATTTGGAGTTGGCAGCAATCATTCACACTCTGAAGAAATGGAGACATTACCTCATGGGAAAGAGATTTGAATTGAGAACAGACCACAATGGTCTGAAATATTTTTTATATTAGCCAACCTTAAATGCTAGACAAAGTAGGTGGCTGGAATTTCTGTGTGAGTACGACTTTGAGATCAAGCATATCAAAGGAAAGGAGAATAAAGTGGCTGATGCACTCAGCATGAGGGTGCATGAATTACATGCTACAACCATTAGCATGTATCAGACTGATATTAAAAGCAGAATTCTGGAGGCTGCAAATGTAGATATGCAGTACAGAGAATTGGTAGCCAAGCTACAATAGGGTAAGATTCCACAGAAGATGGAAGTTTATAAATTGGAAACAGATGGAATACTGTTGTATAAGAACATAATTTTTGTACCCAATGTCCAGTGCTTAAAACAGATAATTTTGCAGGAGATGCATAATGTGCCTTATGAAGGGCACCCTCGATATCAGAAAACAGTAGCAACGGTCAAGAGCCATTACTTTTGGCCGGGTATGAAGAGAGAGATTGTTGAATACATCGCCGGATGTATGGATTGCCAGAAAGTTAAAGCTGAGCATAGGCACCCAACAGGGTTGTTGCAACCTTTACCCATTCCTGAGTGGAAGTGGAAAGTAGTAACGATGGATTTTATTATGAGATTGCCCAGAATAGCCAAGCTACATGATTCGATCATGGTGGTGGTGGAAAAGCTTACAAAAGCTTCCCATTTTATTCCACTAAAAACTACTCACAAGGCAGCAGATGTTGTTGATATTTTCATAAGGGAAGTGGCACAATTGCACATAATTCCTAAAACGATTATGTCCGACAGAGACCTGAAATTCACCTTGAATTTCTGGAAGGTTGGAAAGAGAGGCTAAGTGTTGAGCCTAGGGGATTAAGTCCTTGGGAATAATATTTTAATATTATTCCAAAAATCCATGTGAAATCTATGTTTTGTCCTAAGTTCCTGGGGAGGAATGCATGTTGATGGAACACATGCAACTTCATGGGTGACATGTGTCGACCCAGGCGCATGAGATTTAACCCAGGAAATGAGCCGTGTTGGGGGTTCACTTCCCATTCTTTCCGCAGTCGGTTGCGTCTGCGTGGGTTCATTCTCCATTCTGCGATCCATTGTCTAAACTGTGTGACTTCTGCGTCTGAGCTCGGCATATCACACACAACACTGAAAACTGAAACCATGAGACCTTTGTGATTGTCTGGTGTATTCCCGTAAATTTCGTATGGTCTCTGCATTTGGCCTCCATCCTCTACCTTTGCATAATTTCCTGTCACGCATCCTGTAACCAGTAAACCGTGAGCCAATTTGTGTCTTCTATAGAACTCGACACCTAGATAATCGCCTGAGCGTGCTGTGTTTTAGCGTCTGGTTGTTTCCATTTGCAGGACTATGCCTGTTTTCTATTGTGATCATCATCCTGGTGTCAACTGAGTGCTTGATGTTGTTGTGGTTTCCCTCAACCGGTTGGAATTGAGTTGAAGGGTGTGCTGAAGAAGTGGGTTGTCAGGCCCATGGTAGAAGAAGCAGGTTGTCAGGCCTGTGAAAAACTCTCTCTAGGTGAGAGAGTCTGCAGGGAAGTGGTTTCTCCCAGAGAGAGTCCAGCACCAGCTATGGAGCTTTGAGACTTCCTGATCTGGCCTGTTGCCGAGACCCAGAGAGGGAGGTGAAGAATTGATGGACTATGCTTGTGAAGGTGTATACTCTCGGGAGGAACATGCATGTGGGGAATGAGAGTCTGTGAGTAGTGGGCGTAAGAAGGCATCCTGGGAAGAATCCTTCCGATTATTCTGTGTAGTTTTCCCTGTAATCTCAGCCTAGACTAGGATTCCTTGCCTTAGGTAGAGCTTAGTCCCAACTCAGGGGTGACCCACTGCTGAGAGTGATGAGCAGCGTGGTCTAAGGCTGGGAGGTTCGTGGAAGGCCTACACATAGTTGGTGGAATTACTACAGTTTCAAAGATAAGTATCAGTTTGTGCTTAATATTATGTTTTGCATGCCTGTGATGCTTATATGTTATCATGTATTCTGTTCTGCATATGAATTATTGTTAATGTCCTTGATGATGCGAATTAGCAGGAATCCTGTGCTTACTCTAAGTTGTTTAGTTAAATCTATTAATTAGGTTTAATATGCATGTTCTACATATATAAGTATGATGTTGTTCCACACGGTGGTGTTTGCCCGGCTAGTGGGATGACATTCGGGAGGTGTTACAATCACATTTCTAAAATAAATGAAAATAGAATATACATAGAAACTTGACGAAATAATATTTAAGTTTAGAACAGAATGGAAGAAACAGACTGTAAGAAAAACCTGTAGCTGAGATTTACTTAAGGGAAAACAAACGTCAAGTGGGATGTTCCTCCCAACCTTAGATCATAGCTGCCACATATGCCCACTATGTCACCCCCAAGCTAAATCTCGATCTAAACCACCCAAGTGACTTCTTTCATAGTATAGGTTTCCAAGCTTTATGTGAATATTTTTGTGTCAGTTCAGTATTTCTCACATTTCACATATGATCTTGAATGGTGTCCCATTCTCTTGGCTTTTTTCCTTTTTAATATTTTCCTAGGTATTTGACACTTGTATGAGATTCCTTCTCATTGACCACCTATCAATTTGGTGTTTTTTCATTGACCACCTGCCAATCTAATTATTACACATGTTCCTAAAAATCTGAGATCTTCTCTCACTTCTGTTGAGTTAACTCAACCAATATTAATCACTTGTCCCCCTTATGTTGTCACTTGGTGGTTCTTTTTGGATCCATGGATTTTCTCTTCTAATAGTCCCACCTCATGTATGTTTCCTCTTTCTCTTTTATAAATAAAATAATAAAAATAAAACAATAAATTTTGAGTTAGATCAGTAGGATCAATAATGTGTTTCTTAACAAAAAGAATAAAAAAAAATAATAAGTTTAAAATTTGAAATTTCAAGGTATCACAATATATAACATATATGAAAACATATTTCTTATAAAGGATGAATTTTTCTCTCTGGATGAGATAGAGTTTGGGGTTAAGCGACTTGCAAATGGGACAGCTAAGGACATTAAAGGCTACCAAGTTGAAATTTTTAAAATTGGAGGACCTATTCTCATCCCTCAGGTACATAAGCTCTTAAATTTAGCAGTCAAGAAAGACTTCCATGAACCCTAGACACAAAGCATCATTGTTCCATTTTTTAACAATGGAGATATAAACATTGCCTATAATTATATGACCATTATAATTAGCCAAGCTTTATGGAATTATTTTGGAAATGAAGATTAGTCATTGGCTAGAAAGTCAGGGTAAAAGAGATAAAGTCCATGTTGGGTTTAGGATATATCATTCAATTGTGGACCACCTTGTTACCTTTAGGATCATTGTAAAGGAATTATGCAATACTAAAACCAATATTTTTTGTTGTTTTCTTGACTTTAGAAAAACGTTCGACATGGTTCCTAGGAAAAAACTTTGGGATAGGTTGGAAGAGACAAACATCCCTTTTGAGTTAGGGCTATTGCAATAAGGTTGTATGAGAATTTTGTTGTCAATTTTAAGAACATTGAGGGATGGTTGAAAGAAATTAAATGCAATATTGGAGTGAAGCAAGGGTGTCCTTTGTCTCCTACCCTTATTGGCATAAACATTGACAAATTAGAATATTGCTTGGATGAAGTAGGTTGTGTTGGCCCTACCCTCACTGGTATAGTCACTAGTCTTCTTCTTTATGCTGATGATACCGCTCTTATGGCGAGGAATCCCAATGATATTGGAAAGCAACTAAGAATCCTCCATGATTTTTTCTCCAATATGGGTATGACTTTTAATACTGACAAGACTAGGGTCATGGTCATTAAATACAATAAGACCACTTATGATACATTCATATATGACAACAAAATCTTGGAGGAAGTGAATTCATATAAATATCTTGGAATTGATATTCACCACAATCTCAACTGGAATTATAACGTTGAGAAAAGGATTGTTGGGGGATGGAAATCTTATTATGGGATTGAAAATAATTGTAAATCGACTGATCTTTGAATTTGGGATAAGAAGAATCTCCTCTTTGAGATTCTTGTTATGTTTGTTATTCTAGATGGATGTGAAGTCTGGGGATGCAATATCTCTCATGAATCTTGGAGAAAGATAGAGAAAATCCAAAAGAATTTTATAACCTATAATTTCAAAATTAAAGGAAATACACCATATCACATCCTCCTCTGAGAGTAAAGCCTTTCCCTCATTGAGAGCAGAACTATGTATAGATCCTTATTGTATAAGAACAAGTTAATCAACATGGAAGACAAGAGGATTCCTAAAATTGTTTCCAATTCCAAACGTAACCACCTTCAAATCAAGCGGGGTTGGCATAAAGATACCCAGTCTCAGCTAATCCATTGGGGAATCATGGAAGATACCATTTTGCATGATAAGGATACTAGTAAAAATATTATTAAATAAAAATTTAAGGAGAAAATGGTGATAAAGAGTTAGAGGAAAAAATAAAGTTAAGGTATTCTAAGGAGGTAATTAACCTTAATCTAAAAGATCAAAATTATCTCTTTGTTTTAACAAGTTTAAAGAAAAATATAAGCATTGCTAAGATGAGAAACAATTCTCACTCCTAAAACACCCTCGGATGAAAGTGTGTGTCACATTTGTGACACTAAGAAGGTTGAAGATGAAAAGCACTTTCTATTAGATTGTCGAGCCTATACCTAGATTAGATCTCATTTTCAAAATATTTGTCACACTACCAACCTCCCTAACATGACTTGCTCAACAAAAATCCTCCTGATCCAGTTTGTGGGTTGGGAGAAAAGTAGAAATCATCACCTACATGAAAGTTCAGAGTGTGTGTTGTCAAAGTCACTGCAAACTCTAACAGTCTCATAAATTCGAGTTGTAGGAGGGTTTCCACCTGTCTGAGGGGGTTTGAATGGTTTCCTAGGTGGTATTTGTACATGAGGGACATGTGTTTAATCACCAGATCAATGAGCATGGCTTTTTTCAAAAGGAATTTATCACAATAGACAAGATCCAAAAACAATAGGATCTAGGTAGATTTTCTGCTTCACCTTATTGTAACAGCTCCTAGAGAAAAGGGAATCCAATGCAACCACTTGGGATTCAAACTCTTTAGAGTAGAAAGGGGTTCGATTCATGATCCAATAGAGGAGATATATTGAGGAGTAGTTTAGTTTCTTATTTGTAAGTCAGAGGGCTTGTTTGTAATCACATTTTCTGCCATTAAATATTCTTGAGAGTTGTTTATCAGATTGTCTTCTTTATTTTCAAGTTACTTTTTCATCCTCTTGCTTGAATATATTGCAGGTATTGAATATAAATGGTTGTCTATGGGTAGGAGGATTCATGAGCTACACAGGATTTGTATTGATTTCCTTCTTTTATGATTTATGTTCAAGTATTATTTTAATTCATTTTGCAAAGAGGATCACTGCTTGATGAATATTCTACTTAGTGTCATCTACTCCATTTTTTTCTTCATCATTATATATCTATTTTGTCTGGTATGAAACTTGATTTCCTTTGATATGTAGGGTGTTTCTGATTCCATGCCCAATGGAATGTCTCTCCAGACAGTATGTTTCTCAATTTCTTTCTCTTTCTTGCTGATCCACCAATGATAAAATTGATTTAATTATTCAAATTATGATGGGTATTATGGTTACAACTACAACAATCTAGGTGTGACTTCTAGTGCTAACACCTTTTTTGTTTTCTTTCCATTCGAAGGGCTATGTTTTTTTCAAGGTTCCTACATACAAGGGTTTTCCTTGTGTGATAACTCTTTGATATACATGAAGGGTCGAACAATATTACTCGAAAAATATCTTAAGGAGAAAACTAAGGAGGCTAGACAATACCCTTATCCATACTACCTGATTGCTACAATACTAGATAGTATATTCCATAGTGTTGTTCTTGGTGGAACTATATCAGTTAGGTGGTTGATCGATTGGTATATAATGGGTTTCAAGATACCTAGGTGTTGATAGTCAAATATGACCATGTTCAACATTCAAGAATTTTCCCGGTCAGGGACCATATTATACCCTTATCTATTGTAAATGGTGATTCTGACTGGTTTAGGTCCAGTTACCTATAACTATCCTAATTTACAAAAAACTAAATTCAAAATGTATACACCTTCTAATTGATTGAAGAGATTTGATCTTTTATTGAATAACAAACTAAAATATAAATATATACAGATTTCGAACTATCTATAAGAAAGAGATTAATTCTTACTATCATAAAAATTACCTCTATGAAAGATGATTTTGTTTTCTCTTAAAGAGTGAGAGGTATTTATAATAAAAGTAAAAGAAGTTAACTAAAGAAAAATAAATCTAAAATAAAAATCTAATTCTCAGGCCCAAATTCAGATTGTATATGAATTTAAGTAAAGTAAACAATGTTCTAAAGATATAGATACTCAAAACAAATGTCTGATTATATCAAATGAAAATGAATTAATAAGGTTATTTAAATTATTAATACATACTTACAATCCCAACAGTAACTCATATACATATTAATCATTGAAATGATGTGTCAAATAGAAATGAAAATGATTTAATGTATTAGCAATAATTAATTAAATCAATCTGTAATATTGTCAACACATAATACAGAGAAGACTTTGATTTAAAAAATGAAAACTCGAATACCAGTAATAGTACCAAATATCTATTTATTGTATTAATATTCTAAGTCAGAAAGAGATTCAGAATAATGTATCAAAACAGAGGCTTGTACAAGAGTGCATAAGCTTTGTTCTTTTTCAAAAAACTGAAACTCCCAATTTTTCATTGTTTTTCCTTTATTGTTTTATATTGAAGGCACTCAAAAATGGAAATTAACTTCCATAACCATAAACAATTATCCATTTAGAACGAGAAAATAACAAAATTGTTTAATTCCCCAAACTACAGTAGCTTAGTACATGAAAATAAAAACAACTAACTATTTAATTTTAGAATTCTGTCTGGAAACTAATTTTCCCATTTCCTGTACTTTCAAGGAAATTCCTTTTACACTTGTAAAACAAAAGAAACAAAAAACACATAAGTTAATAAAATACAAGAACAAAATTTAGAGTTTCTACAGAATTTTAAATTATGTAGCTACTCTTTTATTAACTAAAATTAAAGAAAATACAAACTAAACTAAAACTAAAAAAAAACAAAATCTAAACTCATACCAATAACTAAAACATTTTTATCATTCAATGTTATTGTGAATGGTCTTGAATTTCGAATTAACAAAAATATTAACTCCTGCTGAGTTAATGTTAACTGCTTCTTTCTTTTTATCTTGTTTATGACTTGGAACCTGTCTTCTCTGTCTATCGATGAAAGATTTATTTTCTGATCTAAGAAGTTGATTTTCTAATTCCAAATAAATTATATTAGCCTGTAACACTAGAACAAAAAGAGTCTATAGCTCTGCAATCCTAACTGTCACCTCCCCTCTTGGACCCTCTCTCTCGAACTTCCATGGCTTCGACGGTCCCAGAACCCCCCCCAGACTTCCTCGACAAAGTTGTAGATTTCAATATGGTTGTGGGTTCATTGGGTAACCCTCCCACACGCCCCAACAAATCCCAGTTCATGAAAAAATTTGAGCAGATTCCTAAATTAACGATCCCATGTATTGCAATGAGAAGAAAGGCTCTCTCCTTTGCCTCTAGAGAACTTGTAGGTCAGTTCATGGGGTTATGTCCTTCACCGCTTTAGATCTATCACTGGGTTCAGCGGAACTGGAATCCTTTGGTTCAAGGATGCATAAATCATTTCTTTTGTGGTATGGGATTCTATATTTTTTACTTTGAGCACAAAGAATATAGAGATCTCATTTTCAGAAATGGTCCTTACTTCTTCAGCCCAAGAGGGTTATACCTAAATAAATGGACTCTAGATTTTGACCCAGAAAATTACATCCCCTCAGTTGTCCTAGTTTGTGTGAGACTTCCCCACTTGAATTTTCACTGTTGGGGTGATGAAGTTCTAAAACTTATAGGAGATACTCTGGGAAAATTTGTTGATAGGGGTGAACCTAAAACTAGTTTGTACTCCTGTGCTAGGATTTGTGTTGAAGTATATCTAGAAAAAGGGCTCCTAGAGGAAATCAATTTAAATTTAGACGACTGTACCTACAATAAGAATCTATATTATTAGAAATTCTTGTTCAAATGCAAGTCTTGTCATGAATATGGTCATTTTGTTAAAAATTGTCCCAGTAACAAACAAACTTAAGAAGTTGATGCAACACAATAAGAGGAAGGTTGGAAGCAAGTTAGGAAGAAAGAAAATAATGGTAAAGGATCAATCTCTGGTCTTGGATCTACATGATCTATCCCAAATCTGGGGCCCTCTCGTCAAAACCTTCCTCCTAAATACCCCCATAAAAAAGTCACTCCCAACCCCTCCAACATCCGCCTCTTGCCCAACCAAAACTCCTTTGAACTGCTTGGCGAATCCTCTTCAAAGAAAAAATATCCTTCAATGCCTGTGTTGGCCCCTATCTCCTTCTTTACCCCAGCTATATACAGAATAGAAGAAGAGTCATACGAAGAAGATACTTCCAAGGAAGACACAGAATAAGTGGAGTAGCAAGTAAATGAATAACCCCTCTCAAAAGAACAACACAATCAAGAAGTGGAGGAAGGATAAATCCCACCAGAAAATCCTAGAAGCTAGGGTCAAAGATCAAATAAATAAGTTTGAGAAGAAACACTGTATCAAAAGAAAATTCACAAGGCAAGCAAAAATCTATAGAAAATTCCATGTACACTTCAAGTAGTCTTCAACATGAAAAGGAGGCACTAAAGGTTCAGACTTCCTGACACATGGAAGTTAGGTCTCCTCCACCCCTTGTCAATGAATCTTCTCTCCTAGAACTACAGGGGATTTGGAAGAAAATTTAAAGATGAATCTCTAAGAGATCTAAAAAATATATCCAACCCCTCAGTAATCCTCCTCTAGGAGACCAAAATGGAGGTGTCAACTATTCTAGAAACAACAAAAAATGTCTTCAAAACCATTGTTGGAATAGATGTAAGCTATTAATCATCTTCTGGTGGCATAACAACTCTTTGGGATGATCAAATATGGACTCTAAAGGTAACTCTAGAAACTCAAATATGGCTTCTAATTGTTCTTAAAAATAAGGATAATAGTAATATTATCTCAATAATCAATGTCTATATGCCCAACTCCTACAAGGAAAAAATGACTTGTTGGAACTCCTTTCCGTGCTCAAAGATACCATTGACCTCTTCTCTTGCATAATAGGTGGATATTTCAACACTCACCTCAATATAGGGGAAAAAAAAGGAGGCAATAAAATTAGATACCCCTTCTCAGAAAATCCAATCGATTTAATCACAAATTGGGATCTGTAGGGCATCAAACCATCCAAAGGAATGCATACTTTGAACAATAGACAATCTTCCCTCTGCCATATAACATCTCATCTAGATCGCTTCCTCATCAACAACAATTTCCTTCTATTCCCCCAAGAAATCTACTCTCATATCCTCTCGTCCGTTGTTTCTGATCACAAGCCAATCTCTCTAAACTTCAAAAACCCCCAAAACTTTGATCTCCTCCCTTTCCTCGTTAACCCTCTCTAGATAAAAAAATCCTTCCATCCCTTCTATTATTCAAAATGCGTGGTCCACCCCCTTCTTTGGGTCCCCAAATTATATTTGGGAAAGTAAGCTTAAGGCGGTCAAATTACCTCTCAAAGATTGGGTGAAAAATTATTTTATCCCACCACAACAAGAAAGGAAATAAAAGATAGAGAAACTCATGAAATTTCAACTTTGGTTAGAAGAAGAGACAATCATAGAATCACTTATGAATAAAGAGAAAGAAACATAAGAGAAACTCTATCAGTCCTTACACATAGAAGAAGAACACTGGAGATAGAAATCCAGAATCTTCTGGATAAAAGAGGGAGACTCAAACACATCCTACTTCTACAAACAAGCTCAGACTCGGAGGAAAAAAAACACAGTTACCTCCATTATTTCAATTACTGGTCAACAACTTGACACTTTTGATCAAGTTAAAGAAGAGGCTTTCCATCAATTCAATAACTTATATCATCAACCAAGTAGTGAAGGAACAAATTTAGAAGCTCTAAACATGCTAGCCAACATTCCAAGCATAGTCTCTGCACATGAAAACAATCAATTAGTCAGGGAGATAACATAAGAAGAAATATCTGAAGTAGTTTCATACATAGACCCTGACAATGCTCCTAGAACTGATGGATTTCCAAATAGATTTTACCGATCTTTTTGGGACATCATCAAATGAGATTGGAAGAAACTGTTGATCTACACCCTCCAAAATCAAAAAATCCGAGGAGCTAAAAACTCCACCTTCCTAGCGCTTATACCCAAAGAGTCGAACCCCTCCAATTTCTCATGTTTCTACCCCTTATCCCTTTGTAACTCCTCTTATCAAATCCTTTCCAAGATCACTGCAAATTGTGTAAAGCCCTTTCTTTCAAAGATAATCTCAGAAAATTAAGGTGTTTTTTTAAAGGACAAAGATATTACAGACAATATCGTGCTTGTACAAGAGGCCATACACTCCAACAAAAAATGCACAGCCCCAGGAATGGTTGTTAAACTTGATATGGTGAATGATTTTGATCATGTCAAACATTCTTTCCTGTTCTGAGTCCTCAAAGCTTATGGGTTTTCCACAAATTTCATCAATTGGATCAGATCCTGCATCAACTCTCCTTATATATCTCCCCTAATAAATGGGAGAGCTTCACAAATTTTCAAGGCCAGCAGAGGACTGCATCAAGTATTCCCCCTCTCCCCCTTCCTATACATTATTCTAGCTGATCCTCTTAGCTAAAAACTAGAAGATGAAATAAGAAAGGGTAGACTTCTGGGGTTACTTATAGCGAGAGGGGTCAAGAAGATAAACCACTCTCCATTTGCAGACGATACACTGCTCTTGGGGGTGACCACTATTCTCTCTGCTATCCACTTTTATAAAATCCATGGCTCCTTTCTCTCGGCTTTTGGAGGAAAACTGAATTCAGCTAAATGTAGGATGTACATGTGGAACGTCCGAGGTCACATAAAAGAGAAAATTGCCTCAATTTTCAGATTTCCCATCATCACGACCTGGAACTACTTCAAATATTTGGGAGTGCCAGTCTTCCTAAAATCTTATGGTTCTTTGGCATGGAAGGAAGTATTTGACAAAATTCTCGCAAGAATTCAAAGTTGGGGAGGTCGTTGGTTGAATCCAACTAGGAAATCAATACTTCTCAAATATGTATTATCCTCACTCTCTATTTTTCAGTTTTCTGGTCTTCTAGCCCCAAAAAACACTCTAGAAAAAATTTCTAGAGCGCTTCAGAGTTTCGTTTGGGATAGAGGGAAAATAAATACCAAAAAATTCCACCTTATGAATTGGAAACAAGCCTGTCAACCTCTCAACAAAGGGGTACCTGCTATCAGGGATCTAATCCTAATGAACACTTATTTGGGAGAAAAATTTGCTTGGCGTCTAATCATAGGAACTGCAGATTGGTGGAAAACAACTCTAATAACCAAGCATTTCAACTCCTCAATGTTACATTGTCTTGATCACCCCACTTTCCCTCTTCCTGGTTCTCCGATTTGGCGTTTTTTTTTAAATTCCTTCCCTCTTATAAAATCAAAGCTCTCTTGGGCCTCGGGAAACAAAGCACATATAAATTTATGGACCGACCGTATCCTGGATCATGACCCCTTAAATAGTCTAGTTTCTCTCCACCCTCTAAAAGAACGGTGATACTCAGAGGGCCTCTACCTTCTCAAGGATTTCTTCCAATGGAACTCTTATGGGAACTAGACAAATTAGAAACCGTCGAACACTCCTAAAAATATTAGACCTTTAATTTCTACCTTATTCAACAATTTATCCGGATGCACTCCCTCCCATCTTTCCCTATCCAACTCCCATAGCTAGGGTACAATTTTTTTTTCTGTCCAAGCTGGCTATACGCCCTTCTTGTCTAAAATCCAAGGACCCCCAACATCCAAAATCTGGAAATAAATTTGGTCCAGTCCCTCGTTTCCTAAAGAAAACATTTTATGTTGATTGTTGGTTCATGGAAAAAATATAAAAACAAAAAATCTCCAAAAACATGGAATACAAGGTCCCTCACGCTGCCCCTTTTCCCTCTCAGCGTCTGAGTCCATTTCCCACCTTTTCCTTGAGTTCCTCTTATATTCTCAAGTTTGGAATCTTATTTAAATCCCTCTCTCTCATCCCCGCCCTCATATTGAGAACTAGAATGACCTTTTCATCTCTTCGAATCAAAGATATGTTGGCAGCTTAAAAAACAAGAACAGTTCACTCTCCTCTGGAGACAAGTCCCCAAATTCATCTGTTGGGAACTCTGGCTTGCTCGTAATCAAGCCATTTTTCATGAAAATCTTCATCCTTTGCACCGCATACTCGCTGAAGTTTGTGGATTAGTCTCTGAATTATTCACGACTATATAAATCAGATATGACATGGAAGGAGCTATGGACATAGTGAAGAATATTGGATCAAATGGATTTTGTGATGGTCTTACACAACCCTCCCATCTCCCCCGCAAGGAGAAATCAAAATGAAAGATTGGCAACTCCGTCTCAATGAAAATGAATTTCCTCAATGGAAAAGACAAAAATCCTCTTCACTGTTATTCTTTGATGGAGGTGCAACAATTAATCCATGGGCGACAGGTACAGGGGGGGTCATCTTCAACTCCGATGGACAAAAGATTATGGGTTTTTCCTGGGTTTTGGGGAAGAACACTAATAATAAAGAAGAAACTCTTGCAGTTTACATGGGTCTCCAAATCACACACTCAATAAGCATCCAAGCCCTCACGATGATTGGAGATTCTGAAATATTTATAAGGGAACTCCTTGCACTTTCAACCTCTGACACACATCCCTTGAGTGGTATTCACAAATGAATTAATTATTTGAAACATATTTTTCCCAAAATAAATTACTTTCACATCCTCCTTTTTCAAAATACATAAGCTAATCTCTTAGCCAAATCAACAAAATCCTTAGAACAGGGCCAACTCTTTATCAATAAAATTTCTTCGCATGCCTGGCTCCCTTAAAAATCCTTAGTTTCATCGGATCCCCTTCACAATATTGGTCATATCCTTTTTTAATTATAAATTATACCTACCATCCCCATTTTATCCCCTCCCCCCTGACTCCCCCTTCCTCCTCC
>JASDQU010737424.1:267157-292664 GCA_032191745.1 Picea mariana
CTGTAACAGGAAGTCCCCCCACACCCCTCGGTTAGGGAATGGGGTCCAAGAAAATATAAAACAAAGATTTAAATCAGGAAGATAATCAGGCTCCACAACCAACTGAACATTGGTTTTAAAATCAACAATAAATAAAAAATCGTAGCTTATTGGAATGTATTTAAATGAGAAAAAATCATAAAGAATATGTGAAATGAAAAACATTTGAAATCCAAAAAAAATAAAAATCAAAACCTTTATGAAATGAGAAACATAAAAAAAAAAAATGTCATCAATGATTGAATGAAAACTCAAAGAAGTTGGGATTATGGCCAAAATTGAGAAAACTGAAAACATTGTTTAAATAAAATAAATTTATTTTTTCAAAAATGAAGAAGGAAGGGTCCCAAATTTATTTATAATACAAAATTTGGGAGGTTGTTGTATTCTACAATAAATGGTGACACACTGTTGAAACAAGCTATCTCTGTATATAAGAAAAATAAAAATATGCCAGATCATAAAAAATAAGAAAATTTATGAACTATAGATAAATTATATTTATGACTAGTTTGTAAAAGATAAGAAAATTAAATAGTACTAGTATTCTTTAACTTTATCTCATTGGAGGGGATAAAAGGCATTTATTAATCTTTTTACTGGGAAAGGAAGCTTTTGATTTGACCAATAAATAAATCCTATTCATTATGCCATAATTGAAGAGTTTAACTCACTATACCTGATATTTCTTCGTTGCCACTAGGCCTATTCGGTACCCCGATGAAGTTACCTTAATATCATATCAGCCTTTACCCACTATTATTAGGCATGTTCAGTACCCCGGTGGGTTAGTGTATAGTTCCCACATCCTCATTTTTATTTATTTAAAATTTCAATTTTTGTCTTTAGTTCATGATTTATTGATTGCATTTGAGAAAAGACGAGAGTAGAGGAGGGGTGATATAGAGAGTTATTTATTTATTTCTGATCATGGAATGAGAACTAAACTATTCGTCTTATGATATTTTATTTCCCAATCAATTATTTTATTTTAAGAGACATAATATCACCCCAAAGAGACTTTGTTGAAGAGTAGTTTCCTTGTTTTTAATTCTTTATAAAGATAAACTAGACTTAAGATTTATCCTTTGATTTTTAAAGAAAATTTCTCATTTCAAACAATCTAAATTAGTTTCTCTATGTACTAAAAATAATTAAAAAAAAAACTGATTAACATATATATCCAATTGTTGTATCAGATAAAAAACCAAAAAGATAATAAAAAACGAAATGAAATAAAGAAAATGGCGAGATTCAAAAATATACATACAAAAATATTTACAGTTATTTTACAAGGATTGAAGTATTTTTTAGGAAAAACATTTTTTGAGGATTAACCCATTCATAGGAAATGACTCTTCTATGCCTTCACGAGTTTGAAAAATAAAAGTAGATGGACCAATTTTCTATGCAACTTGAAAAGGACCTAACCACATCTTTTGAAACTTTGAATGTTTACCTTTTTCTTCATGGGCTTTGTCCCATATCAAAACTAGGTCACCAACTTCAAAAGAATTGTTATCAATAACTCTATTATCAAACCACTTCTTAATGATCATTTGATGGTTATAAAAAGTATTCTTATCTTTATCCATCATTTTCTCTAGTTTGAAGATCACATTTGTACAATATTGAATACTAGAGAAAGGTTATCCGTCAATGGACTGTACTAAAGCCAAGGATGGTATAGAAATATTTGGTGGAAGAATAACCTCTTTCCCATAAAATAAAAAGTAAGTGGAAGTACCCAGTGATTCCTTATAAGTAATTCGATCTTCCTACAATGCATATATCAAGGCCTTGTGCCAATTTTTCTGGTTATCACTGATAGATTTCTTGATAATTTTTAAAATATTTTTGTTTGTTGATTCAACTAAATTGTTACCCCGAGGATAATAATTAGCTGAATGTTTTATTTTAATTCCCTTATGAAGTCCAAAATATTTAAGTGATAGAGAAAAAAAATAAGATGCATTATCAAAAACTAATGTGCTCGGGGGACCAAATATTGTAATAATCAATTGATATAAAAATGAGAGTACCTGATCAATTGTAACTTATTTCAAGGGAATGGCTTCTATCCATTTCATAAAATAATCAGTGGCAGTAAGAATATACCTATGTTTCTTGGAGGAATTAGGAKAATTTTCACCAATGATATCGAGTCCCCATTGTTCAAATGGGTGTTCAATAATGACGACCTGCAAAGGTAACACTGATTTCTTTTCTCRTCCAATTGAAGTTTGTCAATTTTTACATTTTAGAACATATGCATGAGAGTATTTAAATAAAGTCTGTCAATAATAACCCACATGTAAAAAAAATTGTGCAATTGTATCACCTCCAAAATGGCCACTGACAGGTCCATCATGCAAGTCAAATAAAATTTTATCGACTTCCTATTTTTGTAAAAATCTAAGTAACATTGAATCATAATTCTTTCTGAAAAGAACGTTATTGATAATTTGATATTGTGTGTCTTCTATTCTTAGAGCATGTTTCTTTTTAAGGTCCAAATGGGAAGTTGG
Organism: Picea mariana; assembly: GCA_032191745.1. Classification (NCBI taxonomy): domain Eukaryota; kingdom Viridiplantae; phylum Streptophyta; class Pinopsida; order Pinales; family Pinaceae; genus Picea; species Picea mariana. The sequence goes on from JASDQU010737424.1 coordinate 269,725, forward strand.
AGTTCCATGATTAAGATTATAAACTAAATCTGAATATTGTGAATCATGAATATCAAGAGTAACACATACATGTTGTATATCTTCAATGACCTTTACCTTATCCACATTTTCAGATGTAGTATCAATGGTTTTAGTTAATAACTTGCATAAACCTTAACCTTTTGCAATTTTTGCAGGTTTTATCTCCAAATATTATTCTTGTAACGATGTTACCCAATTTTCTCTCTTATCCCCTAAAATCTTTCTGAATGAGAAAACTTATGATTCGGGGATGTGGAACTATTACCTTGGTATGAGATTTGATAAGGAAAGGTCTGAAATGTTTGATGGATTTGAAAACAACATAAGCTTGCTTTTCAACATCAGTATAATTCAATTCTTCTCCTTGCAATGTTGAACTTTCAAAAGCAATAGGTACTTCTATGTTTTGATCATTTTCTGTGACAACATAGATGCATAAGATTTTTCAGAAGAAAATGTATAAAGAACAAATTCCTTATCATAACTAGGAGAGAGTAAATAAGTCACTTGAATGAGCACTTGCTTTATAGAATTGAAAGCCTCTTTCTACATTACATTCCACTTGAATAACATGTCTTTTCTTATCATACGTTGTAAGGGTAAGATTGTTTYTGTGAAATTTGGAATAAAACACTTCACAAAATTTATTTTTCCAAGGAAAGATTGCATAGATGTTTTACTGTGAAGCAAAGGAATTTCATAAATAATTTTAACTCTATAAGGATCAATTAAAATTCACTATTTATAAACTATAAATCCCAAAATTYTACTGATCCAGGTGGATATTGGTGGCCACCCACGTATTCCAACTGGCTCCTCTTGACAATTTTTAGTTCAACATGTTCTTCTATACTTCTTTCTAATTGTGGGTTTTACACTTCCTAGGTTGTCTGAATCCCCACACATATTCCAGGTGGATATTGRTGGCCTCCCACCTAATCCAACTGGCTTATCATTTTATGTTTTCATGCCATCACATCTTGTTGTACTTCCAAGGTTGGTTTGGGGTCGTAAATAGTGTTTTTTTGGCTCGCCATAGTCAAAATATAAACAGAGTTAGAGTTTAATGTTGTAATGTGTAGCTCTCTAAAATACCTTTCCAACGGACTATCACATGCCTAAAACGGAGGTCGTATGCAAAAGTTGCGACCCCGGGAAGTTAAGGTACCAACTTACCCATAGGGGCCCACATAACTTTTGGCGTTTCATCTCCTAGGGTTAGGTTTTTGGATGTCTAGGGTTTTTACATTCATGAGTAATATTAAAAATTCCACTGGAGACTCATTGTAATCATTCTTCTTAGACATATGCGCATAGAAACCGCATCTCTTATTAGAGATAGCTACCACCATTCGAGCAAGTGTTTCAGTTCTACAATTTTATAGTTTCAGCCTATTTCATTTATTCAATAGAATATATTGTTCACTGGATATATATGTTGTTCTTCATATCTCTATGTTTATTGTATTCAATTTGTTAATATATTCATTCCACTCCTAAATCCGGATCATTGGTATCACAACGGTCTGCTCTTCATTTTTGCTTTTTTGTGCATGTTCTCGAAAAGATCTGGTTACAAGAAGTTGGGACTCAAACCAATAGAGTCATTGCAAGATCAACCACGCTGATCCCGACAACAACCCATGGGGGACATAAATAAATATGATGGAGTATGGGATCCTTTTAAAATGTTGCTCGAGGAATCCCTCTCACAACAAAGGAATGGAATGATGGACAACTTTGTGCAGATCCTTCGATGATTTCCCATAGGAGAAGCATCTTCATCAAGAGACCATGCAACCCCCTTCAATGTACAAGTAAATTTTGATATTCCATTATTTGAAGGACTGATAGATGCAGATTTTGTAGATAAATGGATGAATATGCTCGAAGGATATTTTTCGGTCCACAATTTTTTCGATAGGGAAAATATTACTTTTTCACTCCTCAAGGCCATCCCCCATGTTAAGGACTGGTGGGATACATACTTAGAACAAAGGGCCATAGAGGAATATACAATATTTTTGGTTTCCCCTACATGGGATTCCTTCTGGGATTCCATTAAAGAAAATTACTACCCTGTTGGAAGCTACGAGGAGAAATACACTGAATGGACCACCCTGCGTCAATAAAGGGACCAAAAAGTACCAAATTTCACCAATATTTTCCATACCTTGCACACGAAATTGGGTATCAAAGACTCTGAGCGACATATGGTGTTCAAATACAATGTTTTTTTTCATAGATACATTCAAACAAAAAAGGATTTTTTGGACATCGCCTCCTTGGGTATGACTTATAGATATGCTTTCAGGATTAAGCATAAATTTAAGAAGAAGAGGAGAGAGTTTGGATCTGCAAACTCCTCATAGTCAAAGTAGGGAAAAGGAAACCCCAACCCACACAACAAGGGACATAGAAAACATGGCCACTCTTAGTACATCCAGTCCAAGCCACAATAGAAGAAGGGAAATGAAAATATGAAGAAGGACATGGGAAAATGGTGTGAATACCATAAAATCCATTCACACAACACTAAAGAATGTCGCTCGAAGTAGTCACTCATGTCCAAGCTGAAGGCATCTGAGTCAGAGTTTGATTTTGACTTCAATTCAAATACAGAAGGAGGGAAGTGGTTCATCGATGTTGAACTGACTGCCACTGTTGCTACCACCAAAGTCTATCCAAGTGAACTAGAAGAACCTGAGGAAGGGGAACACATCTTTCACTCAGAAATGTGGGTAAAGGGGGCTCTTCTCCATTTCCTTTTTGATAGTGGCCGTCAGAAGAACATGATATCAATGGAGGTCAATAGACAATTGGACCTGCTGATGACACCGCACCTGCATCCCTACACCATCGACTGTCTTCACCAAGGAATAAATATCGATGTCATTCAACAATGTTGTCTTCCCTATGACATCAATCATTTCAAAGATGAGGTACTATGTGATATTTATCCCCTTGAATTTTGTGATGTTCTTTTAGGACAACCATATTTGTGGAAGTGTCATGCTATGTATGAGTCTAGACCTGATAGTGTTATTATTACTTTGGGTAGACAATTGTAGAGGATACCAGAGGGAACACCACCTATCGCTATTTCTTTAATTTATGTTAAGCCATGCAGTAAGGTCATTTCACAGACCGAGAAGTTTGTATTCTTTGTGATCTATGCTCAAAGTAATAAGAAGGTTGTTACCACATCTGTGTCCTCTACACAAAGCCTCTCTTTGCAACATAATTAAGTGGACGAGATCATGGAGGAGTATAGAGACATATTATCCTCACCCAATCAGGTACCGACACACTTCCAATTCAAACATGCAATTGATCTAACCCCCAGTGAAGCTATGCCAAATGGACCAGTATATCATCGCTCACTGATGAAAAATGAAAAAATCAAGTGTTAGATCCAAGAGCTTCTTCGAAACGGGCACATAAGACCTAGATCCTCCCCTTGTAGAAGCCCAATTATACTTGTGTAGAAGAAGGACAAAACTTGGAGACTCTGCATTGATTACAAAGTATTAAAAAAAATCACAGTCAGGAACTCGTACCCAATTCCTAGGATTGATGACCTTCTTGACCAACTCAAGGGGGGGAATTTCTTGAGCAAGATTGACCTAAATTATGGCTATCACCAGGTTCCCATCGAACTAACTCATGTATGGAATAAAAATTTAAAATCCAAAGAAGGTCTCTTTGAATGGATGGTCATGCCCTTTGGCTTAACAAATGCACTAGCCACTTTCATGGTGTCGATGGATGACATATTGAGATCCTTCACCAACTCTTTTATGGTGGTATATTTGTATGACATCCTCATCTTCAACAAAAATTTGGAGGAGCACATGTGACATATTCAACATGTTTTGAGCACTTTGCAACAACACAAGCTATATTCCAACTTGGAAAAATGCTCTTTTAGCATGAACAGGATCAAATACTTGGGCTACATTGTTGATGAGAATGGGGTACATGTTGATCCATCTAAGCTCCAAGTCATCCGTGACTAGCCAACTCCAACCACACTAACTGAGCTTCATAGCTTCTTGGGACTGACCAACTTCTAATGATGGTTCATATTGGGATTCTCCCATATTGCAATGGCCCTTAGCCAAGTGACCAAGGGTGGTCGAAGGGAAAAGTTCGTGTGGGGGAAGGAACAACAATGAGAATTTGATGATCTCAAGCATCAATTATGCTCAGCTCCATTACTCTCCTTGCTCAATCTGCAACAACCGTTCAAGATTGAGACTAATGCATCTTGTAATATCCCTAGGCCGAACCCAATTGTAAATGTAAAATGAAAATGTACTTAAGCTGGTGAGTTGTTTGATATAATTTTTGTACACACCTTTCATGGCATAGTTCACACATGTACTGCACACTAAAATGATGAAGTCTGCACATTCCAGGATATCATGCACAACAACTTAAGTGCACGCGAGTTTGAGGCTAATGAGCCTTTGTGTATATGTTATGTTTTATAGGCTGGTGAGCTAGTTATTATAAGCTAGGAGGCTTATGTTTTGTATTAGGCTAGAGAGCCTAGATGCTAAAGGCCATTGAGACTATTTTTGTATATGTCCTATCATTAATATAAAATTCATCACTGCTCATAGACTAACCACGATAAAAGAGTATGGGGTAATAAACCCCACTAGTTAGGGAAAGGGGGGGATAAAAGTTAAGAAAAAGGGCTAAGCTAGAGAGCTTAAGAAAAAAAGGAATATTATATTAATATTCCTTAAATCATAAAGTATGGGTAATTATTTTATCCTAAGTTCTAAGGATGGGGACAAGTGGGCCAAAGTAGTTCCCAACATGACAAGTGTCAAGTTGGGAACATGCATACATATAGTTTGGACTTAGTTCATTTTCCCATCATTCAATCATCCATTTAATCATTCCATGATAAATTCACTCACTAAGTTAGTTTTCCTCCGTAACTTCTTGTCACTGTACCTGAACCTATATCCATACCGATACATGTTTGTGTACCTAGTTATCTTGGGAGCAGGACTAAAGAAGTGGGTTGTGAGGCTCATGGGATATTGAAGAGGCAGGTTGTGAGGGCTATGAGAAATATCTCTGGGTGAGAGAATTATTGGGAATTGATTTCCTAAAGGTGTTAAACTACATCTACAGGGCTTTGATACTTCCTATCCGGCCTGTTGTTGAATCCCTAGAAGGGAAGTGGGGCAGTCGAAGGACTATTGATAAGAGAAGGGGCACACTTCCTGGGGTGGGACAGGCATATGGGGAATGAGAGACTGTAGGTTGTTAGTTTGAGTTGGTACCTGTTCCAGAGTATTTCCTCTTGTCTATGATCCATTATCCTAGTTAGGAATCCCTTTACCCGGATGGAATTTAGTCCCATCTCGGGGGTGACCCACTACTGAGAGTGATGAGCAGTGTGGTCTAAGTCCGGGAGGTTCGTGGATGGTCTGCACACAGTTGGTGATATTCTTACCAAGATAAGTGTCAATTGTGTGATAAATTACATGTTGCATTATTATTTACGTGTTTATTTTTATGGGTTTATCCTATGTGTGGTTTATAACTGTCTTTATATTTATGGTATTTCCTGTACATGTTGCATGTATATGTTTATTGTTATTTCAAAATGCATTCGTGCATTTACAGAATGTATTTGTCTATTTACATTTTATATATAAAATTCCAGAAGAGTTCTGTGTGTATATGTTTTAATTGCATGTAGTTCGAAAATTTTATGTGGCATAACTTAGTTGGATGTTGTGTATGTTACAGTATGGTTTCAAAGAATGAAAGTGTTTTCTGGAGTAGCATGTCTTGACCTGGGTGGATGAGGATGTTACAATATGGTATCAGATCTTTAGTTTTCAACACTGAACCTAGATGGGCCGAGCAAGTTGAGTTGAAGTGAAATTTCATAGAGGATTGATTTCGAAGTGGCCAAATCTCAAGTTACAGAGAATCCATGGTAAAAATTAGAAGCACTTGTGTGGAATTGGAAAAAAGTCTCAATTTATGTTGTTAAATTCATGGGAAAATTGAGAAATTCGGCCAAGTGGTGAGATATTATTGATTTAATATCTATTCTAGAAAATTCAGACCCGAAATTGGTCGAATTTGAAGTTACAGTGAATTCATGATAGATGGAGTGAGATTCATGATTAAAATTCTCAATTCGTGAATTGAGTTTGATAAAAATTTGTTCTAGAAATGTCAAACCACAACAATTTTTTATTGCAGAGGTTGAACTGGTGTTATCGGGGTGAAATTGAACAAATTTCATAGTTGCAGAATGACTATGGTAAGAATTGGGAAAAAGTTAAGCAAAAGCCCCAATTTCTGTAGTGGAATTCATGAGGAATCGATGCGTATAAAAATGAATGTGCGTAGGTGGGTGCACTAAATATGCATGATCCACGATGAAAATCTTTTGATATGTAAAATTTGGCATTGCACGGAAAAATATTCGCGTGCTGGTATGTGTGCTAAAATTTGGCTCTGCATGGAAAAATATTGGTGTGTAGGTACGCGTGCTAAAATTTGGCTCTACGCGGGAAAATATTGGTGTGTGGGTATGCACGCTAAAATTTGTCTCTGCACGGAAAAATACTGGCGTGCGGGTACACGTTCTAAAATTTGGCGCTGCATTGAAAAAAATTGGCGTGCAGGTGCACGCGCTAAAATTTGGCGCTGCGTGGAAAATATTAATGAGCGGGTACGCATGCTAAAATTTAGATCTACGTGGAAAAATATTGTTGTGCGGGTGCGCGTGCTAAAATTTGGCGTTGCACGGAAAAATACTGGTGCGCCCTGTCTGCACACGCATAATAATGGCACGCGTGGTGTGCGAAGTATTGGAAGAGCACATAGAATTTTTGTTGGTATGTGCGCAATGTGGGTATATGTTGTTGCCAAGGATGATTTTAAGGATGGAAATTTATTTTAAAATATAGAAACTTTGGCGAATCTTACTAATCCTTCATATGCCAATTATAAATGTTTGACGATATTTTTGTAAAAATATTCAAATTTCTAAGGATTTTATATCTTTTTTTATAAAATTTTGGCGATTTTTAAAGTAAAATAATTTTATCCTATAGAATTTGGGCGAATCATTTTTAAAATAGCGAATCTCGTTTTTGGAAAAACCATGGAAAATTAGCCCATGAGCGAAATTTAGCCCCTAAAATCATGTATGGTTGTTGCGTGACAATTTAGTTAATGGTGCGCGGTGAGGGTGTACTAAACTTTTGCATGGTGCAATGCATAGATTGAAATGCTTGCGGAATATTAGCACACAACACAAAAATGGCACGAGACACAAAAAAAATGTGCACCATAGGTATTAGTGTAAGAACCAAAATTGTGCGCGGTGGATATTGGCGCGGGACACAAAAGCAATGTGCACCAGTTATTGGCGCTAAAACAAAGTGATGAATGATAGTTATAGATGCATGGAGCATGAATTACCTTGTGGTGTTGTTTCACATGCTATATATGGGTGTACAAGTTGAAATTTGTGCGCGTGAAGTCGTTTGGATGGTGAACAACAATAGAAAACCAACGATGTTTTGTGACGTTTTATACTATTTGAACACCATCTTTTTGCTGTGCATTTTTGATGCCCTTAAAAACATTTTTAGCTACTCAAAAACCAAGAAAAAAAATGTACCAAGGTACACTATGTCTTTTCAAATCAAATGAAAGAGCCCAGAGAGAGATTTCTAATGGTGTAAACCATTCGTCAAACAAATCTTTTATGAGAAAGTTATAGGACAAACAATGGAGGGTAAATTTTGAAGAACCAACTAACTTCGAAGAGCCATAACTTTTTTCTACAGAATCATATTGAGGCGCATGAGAAGTAAATGGAAATATATTTAACCATAGAAGACATTCCTAGAGCTGAATTACATTTGTGGGCATGTTAAAAATGTTTAATATGGAAAAGAAGGTACATGTAGCATTCCAGACCAAAAACAAGAATTGGCCTAGAACTTCAGTAGACTGTAACTAGCATCCCAAAACCTAGAAAAGGGTGAAACTTGGAAAGACTATCCAAAATATGTATATGAAGAAACACAATTGATATCCTAATAAAACTCCGATGGAGTAGGTGGAAAATTCATAATTACAGCGCAGAGTTGCGCCAAGTTGAAGTGTGAACATAAAAATTAATGGGCAATTTTCAAATAACCATAAATTTCTGATCAAAACTCAGAATTGAGCATGGGATTGGGAGTTAGAAAGGTGTTGGACAATAGAATATAAATATCCACCCAAAACATTGATCTGGGAATTCAATTTTTTAGGAAATCAGAAGAAAGAATTATGATATATCATTGAACCAGAATGGTTCATATTTTTCATGAAATTGTTGAGTCAGTTAATCTAACAAAGTTTTTTTGGCTACACATTTTGTAGAGTTAACAACAACTAGATCAGATCAGGATCAACATAGAGTCCATAGTAATGGAATATGTACATGGGACTTACAAACAAGAAGATGAGATCATAAGGATGGRTGTCCATTTGGTAATTGAAGGAACAAATTCCAATGGACATGGAAAAGGAAGGGATGAAAACATGAATATGGTAGAAACAATTAAATATTTGCAGAAGGATGTCCAAATCCATAAAYATGATAATGAAATTCCTATGAGATCCAAGGAGTAGTAGGAGGACTTCAACATGAAGTTAATGAAGAGCTTGAACAAAATATAAAATAAATTGGATAAGGAAAGTGGCTCAAGCAATTCAGGAAGTCACAGGTCTCCTGATGACAAAAAAAGAACAAGAAGTGTTAGCAAACATCACCATCACTTCCTAAGGCATTCCAATAATATGGAACACAACATCTCAAGTCCATCCCTTTTCAGGAAGCATAAGAAGTCTGGGGTGGATGAGCTACGAGGAGAAATGAACAAAATCAAACATCCTACATTTAGTGGTGAGAACAAGAAGGATGAAGATGCATAGACATGGATGTTGGGAATGAGAAAGTATTTTCAATTGCATACTTATTCTTCTCATGAAAAATGAAGAATTTCCATCTATGAACTCAAGGGAAAGGCATCCATGTGGTGGGATCAGATTGTACAGGTGCAACACATTAAAGAGAAAGATCTTACTTGGAGGGAATTCAACAAGTATTTTGAAAAAAAATACTTGACGAAGAGATAGTATGACAATAAAATGAAAGAGTTCTTTGAACTCAAGCTTGGGAGTTTGACCATAGATGAATATGAAAGAAGGTTTTTGGAACTGTTGAAGATTTGTTTTTCATCAACGATGAGACAATTAAGATTCATCAGTATTTGAGTGGATTTCTATCATTCATCAGTGAAAAAATACAATATGATGATCCCAAAACATTGGAGGATACCATAAGGTGAGCTAAATGCCTATATGATCAACAAAAAACAAGACCAACTTTCCAAAAATCTTGAGAAGAGAAAAATAAACTCAAGATGGATCATAGGAAGAAGGGAACTAAGCCACCATTCTTCAGAAATAATACTTAGGGGAAACCAACTTCTAGAGAACCCAGAATGATTGAGACAGGGGGTCAAAGGCCAAAGAAGCCACCTATTAAATGTTAGGGTTGTAAAGGACATCATATGTTCAAATATTGTCCTGACAGAGGTGAAAAAGTGATAATTGTTCACAATGTAAAACAAGCTTAAACAGTGGAGGACATGGGAAGAAATGTACCAAGGATCTATGCATCCCTGAAAAACAAGCAAGCAGTGTATCAGTCACATATGATTGAAGTGTAAGGTATGGTCAACAACTAAACCATTGCTATTTTAATTGATTCAAGAGATATTCAGAGTTATAAAGACCCTAAGATGGTGGAAAGCCTTCATTTTTCAAGAAGCAAGCATGGAAAATCTTGGTTGGTGCAGCTGGCTACCAGAGCCAAAAGAAAAGTTAATGATATGGTTAAGTCATGTCTTATGGAAATGAATGGAGTGAACACCAGGGCAGATTTGAACATCTTTCCTTTAGGTTCCTATGAATGTCTAATTGGGATGGATTAGTTGGACTAGAATCATGCTATCCTAGATTGTAATAACAAGGAATTTACTTGCTTGGATGAGGAAGGGAACCTAAGGAAACTGCAGGGAATTCCTAGGGTAGTAACCATCAGATAAATTTCAGCATTACAGCTGAAGAAATGTTACAGAAAAGGGTGTCAAATATTTGCAGCAGATATGAAAGAGACACCTAAAGATAAGGTGTCAAATATTGAATATTATGCAATCCTAAAAGAGTTTGAATATGTTTTTAAGGAAATACCAAGATTACCCCCTAAAAGAGACATTGATTTCTCCATAGATTTGATGCGTGGAGGAACTCCAATATCCAAGACTCCATACAATATTAGTACACCATAATTGAAGGAATTGCAAATGAAGGAATTGCAAATGCAACTTGGAGAGCTATTGAAGAAGGGGTATATATGCCCAAGTGTGTCAACTTGGGGTGCCCCAGTTTTATTTGTGAAGAAAAAGGATGAGACATTGAGACTTTGCATTGAATTTAGGCAGTTTAACAAGGTGACTGTGAAGAATAAGTATCATTTGCCAAGGATTGATGACCTTTTTGATTTGTTGAAAGATGCAAAAATATTCTCCAATATTGATCTTAGGTCTGGTTATCATCAAGTAAGAGTTAAGGAAGAAGACATCAGTAAGACTGCGTTCATAACACAATATGTTCATTAAGAATTCACAGTGGTGTCCTTTGGATTATCCAATGCACCAGCTGTCTTCATGTGTTTAATGAATGGTATTTTCAGAGAATACTTGGACAATTTTGTCATTGTATTTCTAGATGACATTATTATATATTCTAAGTTGAAGGAAGAGCATGAAAAACACTTGAGGATGGTATTACAAGTATTAAGGGAGCATCAGTTGTATGCCAAATTGAGCAAGTGCTCATTTTATCAGAAGCAAATTCATTATTTGGGACATATCATTTCAGAGGATGGGATAGCAGTGGATCCTGAGAAGATAGAATCCATTAGAGAATGATCAATGCCAAAGAGTGTGACATATTTCAGATCATTCATGGGCCTTATAGGCTACTATAGAAGATTTATTGAAGGATTCTCAAAGATTGCACACCTAATCACTTCCTTACAAAAGAAGGGTGTGAAGTTTCAGTGGACATTGGATTGTGAAAAGAGTTTCCAACACTTGAAACAATTATTAACAAGTGCTCCCATATTAAGGATTGCAGACCCAAATGAAGACTTCATTGTATGCACAAATGAATGTAAAGAAAGACTTGGTGGAGTCCTTAGTCAAAATGGGTTTGTTATATGTTATGAATCAAGGAATTTGAAGGAACATGAAAAACACTATGCCACTCATGATTTGGATTTGGCAGCCATAGTGTTGCCTTGAGGAAATGGATACATTACCTTATGGGGAAAAGGTTTGAGATGAGGACATACCATAATGGTCTGAGATATTTATTTGATCAGCCAACTCTAAATGCTAGGCAAAGAAGATAGCTAGAATTTCTCAGTGAATATGACTTTGATATAAAGCATATCAAGGGGAAAAAGAACAAAGTGGTTGATGCACTCAGTAGGAGAGTGCACTAATTGCTTGCTAAATCCATTATCATGTACCAATCATATTTGAAAGACATAATTTTGGAGGTTGCAAAATTAGATTTGCAATACAAGGAATTAGTGGAAAAATTACAGCAAGGTAATTTGTAGTAGAAAATTGAAGACTATAAGCTAGATAATGATGAAATTATTAAGTACAATTACAACAAGGTAATTTGCAGTAGAAAATTGAAGACTATAAGCTAGATAATGATGAAATTATTAAGTACAGGGGAATAATTTATGTGCCAAATTTGCATGAATTGAAAAATCTAATATTGAGAGAAATGCATAATGTACCTTATGCTGGGCATGCAGGTTATCATAAAACTATTGCAGATGTCAAAAGACAATATTATTGTCCAAGAATGAAGAAAGAAGTTATTGATTTTATTGCCAAATTTTTTTAATGTCAAAAGGTAAAAGTTGAGCATAGACAAGCAAATGGTTTTCTACAGTCGTTACCCATTCCTGAGTGGAAATGGGAAGTTGTAACAATGGATTTCATCAACAATCTGCCCAGAACAAACAAGAAACATGATTCTATCATGGTAGTGGTGGGTAAGCTTACTAAATCTACCCATTTTGTTCCATTTAAGCTCACTCACAAGGAAACCAACATTACTGATATTTATATGAGAGAAATTGCTTTATTACATGGCATACCCAACACAATTGTGTCCAACATAGATCCAAAATTTACCTCAAATTTTTGGAAAGGATTATTTAATGGATTTGGAACAAATATGAAATTTAGTACATCTTATCATCCAGAATCATATGGACAAACTGAGAGGGTGAATCAAGTAATTCAGGATATGTTGAGGATGTATGTGATGGATAAACCATAAAAATGGGAAGACTGCCTACACTTAGTAGAGTTTGCTTATAACAATGGGTACCAAACATTTCTAAATATGAGCCCATTTGAGGCACTTTATGGAAGAAAATGAAACACACTAGTAAGTTGGGATAACCCAGCAGATAGAGAAGTGGTTGGGCCAAATTTACGCAGGGAAATGGAGGAGGAAATGCTGAAAATAAAACAAAATTTAAAGGCTGCCCAAGAGAGGCAGAAAAGCTATGTTGATAAGGGTAGAACTCATAGGGAATTTAAAGTGGGAGACCATGTATTCTTGAAAGTGAAATCCAACAGAAGTTCCCCGAAGTTGGGAAATTGTTCAAAGTTGACATCTCGCTATTGTGGTTCATTTGAAATCCTAGAGAAGATTGGTCCAGTGGATTATATGATTGCATTGCCTACATCTATGTATGTTCATAATGTATTCCACGTATCATTTCTTGAGAAATATATACCTGATGCTAATCATGTTATTGATTGGAATGTGATTCAGGTGGAGCAAGAAGGTGCTTTCCAAGTGCATCTGGTACACATTCTACACCAAAAAATCAAACAGCTCCAGAATCGATCCATAGGGCTTGTAAAGGTCCAATGGACCTGGTACGTTTCTAAGGATACAACTTGGGAGCATGAAGATGCAATGAGGGTAGAATACCCGCATATTTTTGAGGATTTTTGAAAATTTTGTTGTACATGTGTACATAATGCACTAAGGGCAATGCATAAATAAGGGGAGGGGATTGTAATACCCCTAGCCCGAGACCAATTGTAATTGTAAAATGAAATGTACTTAAGCTGGTGATTTGTTTGATATCATTTTTGTACACACCTTTCATGGCATAGTGCACACATGTACTGCTCACTAAAATGATCAAGTGTGCACATTCTAGGATACTGCGTGCAATAACTTAAGTGCACATGAGTTTGGGGCTAGTGAGCCTTTGTGTATATGTTATGTTTTATAGGCTAGTGAGCCAATTATTATAATCTAGGAGGCTTATGTTTTTTATTAGCCCAATTATTTTATATGTCTTATCATTAATATAAAATACATCGTTGCACATAGACCGACCACGATAAAAGAGTATGGGGGACTAAACTCCACTAGTTAGGGAAAGGGGGGCGATAAAAGTTAATAAAAAGGGCTAAGCTAGGGATCTTAAGACAAAAAGAAATATTATATTAATATTCCTTAAATCATAAAGTATGGGTAATTATTTTATCATAAGTTCTATGGATGGGGACAAGTGGGCCAAAGTAGCTCCCAACATGACAAGTGTCAAGTTGGGAACATTCATACATATAGTTTGAACTTAGTTCTTTTTCCCATAATTCATTCATCCATTCAATCATTCCAAGATCAATTCACTCACTGAGTTAGTTGTACTTCATACCTTCCTATCACTATACCTGAACTTGTATCTATACCGATACCTGTTTATGTACCTAGTTATCTTGGGAGCAAGACTGAAGAAGTGGGTTGTCAGGCTCGTGGGATATTGAAGAGGTGGGTTTTCAGGCCCATGAGAAATCTCTCTAGGTGAGAGAATTATTGGCAATTGATTTCCTAAAGGTGCTAAAATATAGATACAGGGCTATGAGACTTCATGTCCAGCCTGTTGTTGAAGCCTTGGAAGGGAAGTGGGGCAACAAAAGGACTGTTGAGTAGAGAAGGGGCACACTTCCTAGGCTGGGAAAGGCATGTGGGGAATGAGATATTGTAGGATGTTATATTGAGTTGGAACCTGTGACATAGACTTTTCTATTGTCTATGATCCATTAGCCTGGTTAGGAATCCCCTTACCCGGATGGAGTTTAGTCCTAGCTCTAGGGTGACCCACTATTGAGAGTGATGAGCAGTGTGGTCTAAGGTTGGGAAGTTTGTGGAATTTCTACACACAATTGGTGATATTATTACCCAGATAAGTGTCAATTGTGTGATAAATTACATGTTTCATTATTATTTACATGTTTATTTTTATGKGTTTATCCTATGTGTGGTTTATAATTGTCTTTATATTTATGGTATTGCTTGTATATGTTGCATGTATATGTTTATTTTTATTTCAATATGAATCCATGCATTTACATAATGTATTTGTTTGTTTGGGGATGTTACACATTTGACTATTATTTAGGCAGGGTTCTCACTCAACATGATCATCTGGTGGCATACCATAGTGAGACACTCTCTGATACTATCTGTAAATACCCCACCTATGACAAGGAAATGTATTCCATTGTACAAGCCTGTCGTCAATGGAAAAATTCCATTATAGGAAAGGAGATGATCATCTACATTGATCACAAGCCTATGGATTTCATACAAACATAAGGGAAATTGTAGAATGATCTCCATCAGAATTGTTCCACCCACCAGCAATAGTTCCATATCAACATCAAGTATAAGAAAGGGAGCACAAATCATGTCATCTATTGCCTCAATCGACCTCCCATGTATAAACTCACCATTTTTCTCCATTCCTATGGACATGAGGCATCTGAGTGGCCCTAACTTTATCATGAATATCCAGACTTCGCCACCACCTATCAGCTCTTAAGTACAGGCACATATGTCACGGATTTTCACATTTAGGAAATATTGTTATGCCATATGGACCATATCTATGTTCCTGCAAGAAAGCGTGCAAAGATGATTTGGGAATCCTACTATAGTGGGATGGAAGGACATTTTGGCATGGAGAAAACTATGGTCATTCTATAGAAACATTTTTATTGGCCAAAATTTCAATAGGACATCAACACGTATATCAGATCTTGCACTGCTTGTGCCATTGCCAAGCTAGCCATCAAGAAGAAAGGCTTATACACCCCTCTTCCTACCCCCAAGAATCCTTGGGAATCCATCTTGATGGATTACATGCCTGGCCTTCCATCCACCAAGCAAGGAATGATTGTGTATTTGTGTACATTGATCGGTTTTTGAAGATGGACATCCTCATAGCATGCAAGAAGAATACCGCAACTGCAAATACTTCCAAGCTCTTCTTCGAACATGTGTGGGTTCATTTTTGGATACCGGAGATCATCATATATGACTGGGATAGAATATTCCTTAGCACATTTTGGTCGATTCTTTGGTCACTATTGGACACAAAGCTCACTAAATCCACTACTTTCTACCCCTAAAAAGATGGCCAAATAGAGGTCATCAATCGAATGATTGTGCACATCCTGTGCATGTACAACTCTAAGAATCCATGTAAGTGGGATGAGAGTCACCCCTATGTTCAACACAGTTACAATATGGATCTCCATAGCTCCACCAACCATAGCCCATTTCAGGTGGGGTTGGGATTCCAACCCTTGGTTCCCATTGATGTTACACTACCTCTTGCAACCAAACATACAAAATCTTCCAATGTTGAGTTTGAGACCACCAAATCCAACAGATTCATTGAGTGGATTCAACACATCTGCCAACAACTCCATGAGATTTTGCAGAAATTCAATGCTCAGTACAAGAAGTGCCATGATCAACACAGGTTACCACACCAATTTAAGGTTGGAGATAAAGTCTAGTTACATTTGCAGAAGAAGCGTCTTACTAGACCCCATCAGAAGTTCCGCCCACTTCGCTATGGTCCTTACACTATCACCAAGGATATGGGTAGAAATTATTTTGAGCTTAACACTCCACCCTTCCTTGGCTTTCACCTAGTATTCAATGTGGACCTCCTTCAACCATATTTTCCACCATTATTGGACACTTCATAGATCGCAGAACAGCTGACACCAACAAAGCTCAAAATTGACTGCATGGAACAAAAATCCACTGATCATATCATGGAAACATAGGTCAAGGGAATTCTCCAACAGAGGATCCAACTTTATCGGGTTGTTAAGGCAGGAAAACTCCTACACAAAGGAAAGTGGCTCACTCAGGGCCAAATTCAGCAGAAGTTTCCTCACCTCATGGGGGAAATCAATGAAATCAATACCATATTCTAGGTGGATACTGCTGGCATCCACCTAATCCAACTGAAATATTTTGTATGTTTTCATGTCAACAAATCTTGTTATACTTCAAGGGTCATTTTGGGGCCCTAAACAATGTTTTTTTTTTGTCTTTCCATAGTCAAACTGTAAACCGAAACATAATATTATGGAGTAATGTGTATCTCTCTAAAATACCTTTCCAACGAGATATCACGCACCTAAAATAGAGGTTGTATGCAAAAATTATGACCCCAGGAAGCTAAGGTACCAACTTACCGACATGGGCCAACATAACTTTTGGCGTTTCATCTACTAGGGTTAGGTTTTTGGATGTCTAGGGTTTTGGAATTCATGAGTAATAGTCAAAAGGCCTCTAGATCCTCATTGTAATAATTTTTCTTAGACGAATGTGTATAGAAACCACATCTCCTTTCATATATAACTACCACCATTCGAGCAAGTGTTTCAATTCTGCAGTTTTATAGTTTCATCCTATTTCATTTATTCAATAGAAGATATTGTTCACTAGATATATGTATTATTATTCATATTTTTGTGTTTATTGTATTCAATTTGTTATTCGTTTCGGTCCGCTTCTAAATCTGGATCATTTACCTTCTTGAAGAGAAAAAAATGATTTCTTAGAATTTAAAGAAATTCCATACTTTGGCATCGTTCAAAAACCTGTTTAAGATGATAAATACGATACAAATGATTCTTAGAATAAATTGTTATTTCATCTAAGTAAACAACCACATATTTATTGATTAAACCATGGGAAGAAATATCCATAGTTCGTTGGAAAGTTGCACCTGCATTGATTAAATCAAAAGACATATTTTAATAAGCATAAGTTCCCCATTCAGTTATAAAAGTAGTTTTGAGTCTATCATTAGGATAAAGTAATACTTGATCATAGCTGTAAAATATATCTAAAAATGATATCTTTTCAGAACCTGAGTCTGATTGAAGAATTTCCTCCATAGGAGGTAATGGTAAATTATTTTTTTCAGAAGATTTATTTAGGTTTCTAAAATCAATACAAACTCAGATGTCTCCATTATTTTTTATTACAGGCACAAGATTTGATACCCACATGGAATGTATTACTGGAAAATTGATATTTTTTTTAAGCAATTTATTAAGTTCATTTTTAATTTTGGTTTCCAGATTACGATGAATTTTCCTTAACTTTTGTTGAACTAGTTTTTCCTCTGAAAGCATAGGAATGGTGTGTGCTGATGTATCAAAAGTTTTCAAGTCATCATATGACCATGCAAAAACATCTTTCTACTTCTTAAGAATCTTTTTGAAACTTGTTCTTTCAAAAGGAGAACAACCTAATCCAAGATTGACATTTTGGGGAACTTGATTTGTTCCTAGATCAATAAGTTCCAAATTCATGGTAGAACTATGTGTTTTACAATTTGTGGGTTTTTTAAATCTATCTTTAAAATCATAAAGATACTCTAATTTTACAACAGATTTAGGAACAATTTTTTCAGATTTAATTTTATCCTCAGGAAAATATTTGATTAACTCAAGATCATGTGATTCTTCGTCAATGATGTCATTTTCATATGTTCCTCCTGAAGAGAAAAAAATGATTATATCAACATCGTCAT
The DNA here is from genome assembly GCA_032191745.1 of Picea mariana. Lineage (NCBI taxonomy): Eukaryota > Viridiplantae > Streptophyta > Pinopsida > Pinales > Pinaceae > Picea > Picea mariana. The sequence continues at coordinate 287,825 of JASDQU010737424.1, forward strand.
TAAAGACTTTCCAATTTGTTATGTTATCAGGAACAAAAGGTCGAAAAATTAACTCAACAGAGAATCTATCTGGAGAAAAATTTTCAGGGGGAATAATTCTAGAAGCTACACTTGTCAATAGATCTACACTATCATTTTGCATTCTATATATAGAAACAATATTAAATGTAGAAACGTTTCTACCGAGATCTTGATCCAATTTCCGATAATGTTTCAAATGACTATACATACCATGAATTTGATTTTTTACCTGTTTAACGACGATTTCTAAATTACCGAAGACCAAGATGTCCTGCGCGTTCAAGATGATTTCCTTCTTTAGACCCTGAATTAATGCCTCATATTTTGCAGTGTTATTAATACATTGGAATTCCAATCTACATGTTAACATATATTTTACACCATCAAGATTGATTATAATGCAACTGCACCAACGCCATCATTAGATTTAGATCCATCGAAATAAAGTTTCCAAAATGGATAATTTACAAAATTATCTACAAAATTAATACAACGAGAAAAATCTATTTGAGAAAAAGTTTCAATATCTGAACTTTGATCTATAAGTTGGAAAGGAGAAACCTGCACATTAAAACTTCCAAAATAAGAGTCAATAAAGTAATTCCCAACAACGCTATTAGAAAAAGAAATAGGTTCATTTTCTCCATCTAAATTTGTCACATTATGTTTCATATGTCTTTCCCTATTGACACAGATCTAATTAGGTTTCCCATTATATGGAAGCCAAAGTGATGCAGGAGCATCGCCAACAAAACACAAGCATGGAAGACAACTGGGCACATTAGCGCACATTTTGAAATATTTTGAATTTCAAAGATCAGTGTATAATGAAATATCTGACAAAACGTTTTGAGTTATGAACTTCTTTAATGATGGGAGGCTGAACCATCGCATAGTATCGATGGGGAATATAATTTTCTTTAATGTGAAGGATCACAGTATAGATCTAGAGCTTGCGCTCTTATATGTCTCACTCAATATTTATTGTAATAGATATGAAGTAGTTGATAGCATTTAATTTAGATAGCATAACATAGAGTAGTTGGAGGGAAAGGCTCGAAGAGAACCTATTTGTATAAATCTTTGTAATATTGCCTAGTGAGGGGGGTTGATAGTTGTTGTTGTTGTTGATAGAAAAGAACCAAGCAATAGTTGAATCTATCTTTTATAGGTTAAGGAGTGGTGAAGAACAATGTATGTATGTATATCAGTTTTAGTTGAATGAATATATCACAGGAATATTGCTCCAAAGGTGTATTATTATGTCTCTATTTGAATGAGTGAATGGTAAACTTTCTGTTATTTTTCAATACTCTGTTAATTCTTGTTCTTGAACCCATGACTTCATTTTCTTTGTTGAATGTATGATTCATTGTGAGGAGTAGATAAGTTTCAATCATTTATCTTCACTAAGAGAGTGCAAGTTGTACATAGTGTCCGCAATGAGTGCATGACCGAGTCTATTTTCAACTCGAAAGCTCAGAGGAGATAGTGAACTTATGTCTACAAGGAGTGCATCGACGTCTCTAAGGAGTGCGTGACATATTTTTCAGACTTGAAATATTAGGAGGAGTAGCATGATTCCAATCATGAGAGACATAAGCGGTTGGAGAATAGTCACAGGGAGCGCAAAGGCATCCACACAGAGAAGTTGAGTTGTGGACGAAAATATGTTACAAGGTGTGCACAGATCGAGATTTCGACTAAGTGTCGAAGGAAGTGTTCATAGGAACCCGAGGAAGTTAAAGCTCAGGAGGGAGACCGGCAAAAATCTTCACAGGAAGAAGTTCTTGAAGTCTTCATTGGAAGTCAGTGAATGAGAGATTCATTCTCGGAGGAAGGTAAACGATTCCATACCATTAGATCTGGTAAAGCTACATGGATAATAGCTGTGGAGCGTTTTGGTACTTCGTATTTCAGAAAGTTCGAGGAATTGACAAAAGCAAAGTTGCAAAGTCTGAAGTCACGATTCAATCCTAACCGTTGATCGCATAAGAGCATGTGGAAATGGATTAAGGAGTTTGAGAATTGGAAGATTGGAGGTTTGTGGGTGGAAGACCTAGATTTTCATGTGGTTGCGAAGTCTGAACTGTAGTGGGGCCGACAAATCTCAAGAGACTCATGGGAGGAGTTTGAGAATTTGGAGGAGAGAGCTTCAAGAAAATTTTAGGGAAGGATTTAGTATATCCTCGAAGTTTGAACCATGAAGAGGTAAACCCACGGTCATAACCATGGTCACTTGCGGAAGAAACCTATGTGTGTGGGTGGAGTAGTTTCGGGTGTCCATAGGGACCCAAGGCGTCACTCCAACTTGGTATTTCAAATGATCCAAGATTGGGAGGTCGAGCAACCCTTTGGAGGGAAGGGGGTATGCGCTATCCTACCGAATAAAGCAACGTACAAATTGACACCTCAAGAGAATGAGGAAGTGAAAAGACAGGTTCAAGATCTGTTATACAAGGAATTTTATTAGGGAAAGATTGAGTCCATGTGCAATACCAACTGTATTAATTCCAAATAAGGATTGAGGATGGAGAATATTTACGGGCTCGAGGGGCATAAATAATATCACCATCAGATACAGATTTCCATTACTAATGATGGATGACTTGATGGATTTCCTGAGTGTGGATAACTATTTTTAAGAAATAGATTTGAAAAGTAGACATCACCAGATAAGGATGAGGGAAGGTGATGAGTGGAAAACAAAATTCAAGATGAACGAGGGGTTGTATGAATGGCTTGTTATGTCATTTGGCTTAACAAACTCCCCGAGTACTTTTATGAGACTGCTGAATGAAGTGTTGAAGGATTTCATTGGTGAGTTCATGACTGTATATCTGGATGATATACAAGTATTCAACAAGACTAAGGAGGACAACTTAAGACATTTGGCATTGGTGATGAGGAGGCTGCAGAAAGAAGTTGTTAATTAATCTGAAAAAGACCTCTTTGTTGAAAACAAAGCTCATATATTTGGGTTTTGTGATTTCTTCAAACGAGTTGAAGATGGATCCTGAAAAGGTAAGAGAGATCAAAGACTGGTCGTCACCGAAGAATATCTTTGAGGTAAGAAGATTCCATGGGTTAGCAAGTTTCTATAGGAATTTCATCAGAAATTTTAGTGGGATTAGTGCTCAGGTGATGGATACAGTGAAGAAAAGACACAAGTCTTTCAAATGGACATAAGAGGCTATGAGGAGCTTCAACATATTGAAGGAGAAACTGATGGATCAATCGATTCTGGTTTTTCCAGATTTCTGAAAGACATTTTAGGTAGGATGTGATGCGAGTGGAGTTGCAATTGGAGCGGTCTTAAGCCAGGACAATAGACCTGTTGCATATTTCAGCGAGAAGCTGAATGAAGATAAAAAGATGTACTCCACATATGACAAAGAGTTCTATACCATAGTTCAACCCTTGAATAAATGGAGGCACTATCTTGTAACGAAGGAGTTTGTTTTGTATAGCAATAATCACGCTTTGCAATTCATAACTAGACAAGATAAGTTAAACCAGAAACATGCCAAGTGGATAGAGTTCATGCAAAATTTCACTTTTGGCATTAAACATATTTATGGGAATGCTAACAAGGTTGTTGATGCATTGAGAATGAGAACTTTGATTCTGCAGGAATTCCAGGTCAAGACCTTGGGGTTTGAACACCTTAAGGAAATGTACCACAATGATCTAGATTTTGGAGAGGCATATGAAGCGTGTGTGAATCCTGTGCTTAGAGATAGAATCTAGTGGGCTGAATATCTGATTCAGGATGGGTTTCTATTCAAAGGATGCCAGTTGTGCATACCAAGATGCTCGACGAGGGAGAATTTGTTGAAGGAAAAACATAGTGGAGGTCTGGCCAGACATTTTGGCCATGAAAAAACATTTTCCCAATTATCCAGTTCATATTATTGGTAAGGTATGAAAGCAGAGGTAAAGAGATTTGTGAACAATTGCAAGATTTGCCAGTATTCCAAGGGGAAGAAACATAACACTGGATTGTATCAACCATTTCCTATTCCAGAGAGGCCTTGGGATGAAATAAGTATGGATTTTTTGTTGGGATTATCGAGGACACAGAGGGGTAAAATCATGAAGCTGGGTAACACTTTCGTGACAATCGGGTCTCCAAAATTTCTAGCGGCAATTTTTCGGTCGAACAAATGTTACTTTCGGCCGAAATATTTTTCAGCCGAAAATTTTCACTTCAAATTTAACGGTGCCGTCAAAATTCGTGTACACTGTTTTTTGAATGAATTATTTTCCCGCGGTAAGAATATTTCGGCCGAAACGTTTATTTTTAACGGATTCCGTTAAAAACTAGGTTTCGGCCGAAAGAATATTTCGTCCGAAAACTTGAAAATGGGAATGTTTGCAGGAAACTGCAAATTCTCTCCATCTTACTTCATCTTTGGAGGTAGCGGACTCCTACAAATACTCAGAATTTAGTTTGAGAATTGATACCAACATTTTTAAAATTGAATCTATTTTTATTGGGTATAATTTGTTTTCATTTTCATTGTTTTTATCTAATTTTATTTAATTTTATAAAAAAATCACTGCATAATATTTTTAGGTGAGATTATGATTCGGTGAAATGAAAAAACCGTATCTCTAAAAATACACAATGGAAAATTATGAAAAAATTATATTCATAATTGTTAAAATGTTCTCGTCAAAAGGGTATTTTTAGATTTTACTTTTAAGTAAAAATTAAGATAGATACATGTTGTAGAAAAACATGTGTTTAAAATATGCAACGTTTTCAACTTGGTCAACTTAAAAAAATTCTAGAAATTATAATATTCATCCATTA
>JASDQU010737424.1:329966-347367 GCA_032191745.1 Picea mariana
GATCTACACATTGCAGAGTTTCCAACGAAGAGAAACAATTGAAACTGGGGAAATTCACAGTTCCATCCACTTGTTCACGAAAACAAAAAATGACAGGAAAATGCACACAGTCCACACACCATCCATTTGGATCAATTTTCCATTCTGTTATATTCACAAGTTCCCAATGGCTACAGAATACATCCAAAATTACAGTAACTCAAAACACTGAGATCTCCTACTAACTCGCAGTTCTCTCTTATAGTTAATTTCTCTCTGTATTCTCCTCCCCTAACTGTGTGTACAAACTTCTACATAACTCAAAAATGTTTCTAGGGTTTCCCCTGGCTACTTTCCTACTCTAAAATTCATCCTACACTATCTTAGTTCAGTCGCATTCCAGAGCCGAAGTGGAAACTCCTGCTCTGTTTACAATTTCAAAACTTTGCCTCAAAGGGTAAAATTCGGCACCGATTCAAGAGTGCCTCCAAAGGTGAATTCCGACACTGAGTGAAGGCGGATTTCAAAATCGACTGAAACTGTCAACATTGAATTTCTGGAAGAACTCACACATGTTTAGTGGTCCTACCTTTGTGTTCTTTCCAACGATGCGCCTACATCAATAAGATGAAAATATAAATGTTTTTGAGTGGAATAACTTCATTTTATCAATAGAATATTCAATATGATGAGCCTAGGAAATTGACTGAGACCATCAGGAAGGATAAGTAACTGTATGATCAAGAAAAGGGTAGAGAGTCTTTGCAAACATCTTGGAAGGATAAGAAGAAGGAGAATTCTGATAAAAGAAAGGATTCAAACCTCTTTCCAATAGAAATATCCTAAATAAAAATCAACAATACCATCCTACTAAGGATGAATCTAAGAGAGAATACTCCTTTGGAAAAAGGGGGAGACCACCAATCCAATGTTGGTGATGCAAAGAAGATCACATGTACAAGGATTWYCCTGASAAAAAATTCAAAGTGAAGACCATGCACAACATTTAAGAGGCTACAATAGTAGAAGACATGGGCATAATATGTGMAACCTTAGAAGATCAAAAAGAAGAGTACCAATCCAATATGATCGAGGTGGAAGGTAAGATAATTAATCATCCTAATACTATTTTAATTGATTCAAGASAAAGTCATTGTTACATTGATAGTAAAATAGTGGATAAAATCATAGATTACATTTGGAGAAAATTAAGCTTGAAAAGTCAAGTTTGGTTCAACTATCCACTGAAACYAAAATAAGGATCAATGAGATGGGAATAGGTTGTCCCATAAGTCTTAACGGAGTGAATACTAATGCTGATATAAATATTATACCATTGAGATGTTATGATATTCTAATTGGAATGGATTGGTTTTACAAGCATCATGTTGTCCTAGATTGTCATAATAAGACATTTACATGTCTTGATGAAGAAGGAAAATGGAGCACTATGAAAGAAATTCCAAGACCCATTTATATAAGGGATATTTCAACCTTATAGTTGAAGAGATTTTTTAGGAAAGTATGTGAATTGTATGCGATCCATGTGGAGAAGACAGAAAAGACAAAAGGGCCAAGGATTGAATATTGTTTTGTGTTGCAAGAGTTTGAATATGTATTCCATTAAATACCGGGATTTCCACCAAAGAGGGAGATACATTTCTCTATTTATTTAGTACCAAGAGTTTCCCCGGTATCAAGAACACCTTACATAATGAATACACCAGAATGAAAAGAATTACAAATGAAGTTGGAAGAATTTTTTAAGAAAGGGTACATAATCTTATAATTTTAGAAGCTACAATTATATTCTTTAATATTCATTAACAATTGCATATAATAGGATCCCTGAAAGATAAACATTCACAAAAGACAACATATATCCCAGGAAACCCTCGTGGGGGACAAAACCCAACAACTAATTCTTCAGTATAGATTCCTTCAATTAATAAAATGTCACATTATAACGCTCCACAAATAGACCAAGACTAAGATACCAAAGACCAAGAAACCAAGACCTCTTGTGCTACACCTCCATTGCTATGCTCGAAATACACAAGAGAAGGTGATTTGTGTGTGTGTACAAAAGAGGGGAACTCTACCTCTATTTATACACATAATTGACTCCCAAAAAGATGCAACCCTAAGAGGCGTTGTTTTTACTTTTACAACAATAAAATAATTTCTTTTGAGTCAATTTATACAATAAGATTACAATAAACTTCTTAAGGTTTGACTAATACAAATAAAAAATAATATCTTCCATAGTTACATCAAAATATAAACACTCCCTCTTAACTAGGAAGGTATTATTTGTTTCCACATGAGATCATGACCATTGACTGTTGAACATATGAATCTATACATCATCGGATATCCATAGTACAACATGAATTCATAGCTAATGCATCTAAGGCTTGTGGGTATCTCTCAAATAGCTTCAATATGTCACCATGAAATCTAGTACCTTGCAATGCATATGTACCTCATCATGTGCACCCCTGTGACTTCACCACCAATGAATATAAGGCTTGTTGGTAGCTCTCAAATAGATACAACATGTCCCTAGGACATCCTCTACCCCGAAATGCATTTGTAGCTCGTCACTGCTTCTGAAGAGGGAACATGCCAATCTTTTTGCTTAAGTGATTGAACTTTGTCCTCGACAGTGGCTTGGTCAACACGTCCACAATATGATCCTCGATAGTCATGTACTAGAGCCTCATTGCTACCCTCTGCACCATATCCTTGATATAGTTATATTTGATCTCAATATGCTTCGACCTATCATGGAACACCAGATTCTCTGACAACTTCATGAAAATCTGGTTTTCACACCAAATGTAAGTCGCCTCCAGTTTGAAACCAAATAACCCAGAAAGAAGCTTCTAAAGCCACACTACTTCTCTACATGTTTCACATGTTACCACATATTCAGCCTTAGTTGTAGTGAGTTCTACACATGACTACTTCCTGTTTCTCCATGAAACCATACTAGATCCTATACTGAAGCAATATGTTGAAGTACTCTTCTGATCAGGAATACTTCCTACCCAATCTGAATCTGAATATCCATATAAACTGAACTCATGGTCTTTCACATACCTGAGTCCATAATCCAATGTACCCTTAAGGTACCTTATCACATGTTTTGTTGCAACCTAATGAACCTTCCTGGGATGCTCCATATACTGACTCAGGGTGTTCACAACAAAACATATATAAGGTCTCGTGTTTGTCAAGTACACCAACTAACCCACCATCTTCTAGTATAAAGTAACATCCATAGTCTCCAGAGTCCTATCCTACAATAACTTCATATTTGATACCATAGGTGTATCCATTTCCTTTTAATCCAACATATTGATCCTCTTTAGGATTTCGACTGCATACTTCCCTTGATTCAAAAATATCTCATCCTGTCTTTGCCATACCTCAAGACCAAAAAACAAATGCATCATCCTGAGATCTTTCATCTCAAACTCAAAAACTAGTTTTCTCTTACACTCTGAGATGAAAATTTCCACACCTGTTAGAAATGGTAGGTCCATAACACAATATCTCCACCTACTTTAATACCTTTATTGAGATGGATGATGACACTAAGTTGCAGATAGATAGCTTACAACTCAAGGGAATCGCTAAAGCACGGTGGGACACTCAACTTGAAAAGTATGAATTGATCATTGAGCTCAACAAGACAAAATCTACGACAGCTACATGCATTAGTTCTTGGGAAGGTTTATGTCACTCCTTGCAAGTGCACATCTACCCCCCATGATATCTCCAGAATCATCTCGTAAAATGGTTGAAACTTCGATAACTATCGAATTAGTCCATCTAAAGTTACATAGATATCATATGCAAATTGTGCATTTAACTGCACATAGGCGATCCATAAGAGGTATWAATTATTAAATTCAATTCTGATTTATTAGTGAATCTCCATCGTCAAGTTTATTTGTTTGAGATTTCTTCCTTGGACAAGTACTTTCTTTGGGCCTTGGCCATCGAGCGTAAAGTGGATTCTCCAATCCACTCACACCGACCCAGATCAKACCCTTCTCCCACTGGCCCTTTTCATGTTATCCCTACCTCCACTTACACCCCTTGAAAGGTTTCCTCTGTATCACCCTCCACACCCTCAATGTCACCATGGTGTACCTTCAAGAAKACYGACTCACATGCTTCGACCAACCGTCGAGCACTTCAAAACATTCATCCCAACAAGAATAGTTTTGCAGAGGTCTCCCATTTCACTTCCCCTAAATGTCTTGAAGTAKTTTCTCTAAACAAYATTACAAAARTTGACCCATCTCTTATTTTTAGGACCACCAATGAACACAACACCTATTTTTCACCCTTGTTTACCCAAAATTGTCAAATTAAGGATGAATTGGATACTCTCGTCCTAGACAACAAAATCCAAAAGAACCTCATTTCTTAGGTATTGTTACAACATATACAACTCCCAACTACTCTACACCCTAGACCATATCATCTCAGATGTGTTCTAGCTGAAGTCATGTGCATCATTGTCTCTACGTGGTTTGTGGTGACCTTTTCTATAGGCACTTTTTGAAATAATTTGGTGTGTGATGTGTCTCCTTTAGATTGTGCTGATATGTTACTTGGACTCTCCTACCAATAGGCCCAGAATGTTGTGTATCATGCTAAATTTCATAAATGCCACCTACAACATATGGGGTGAACCTATGTACTTACCTCCTCTCCTCCTCACTCCACACCACGTCAGATCGGACAAGAAACCATTAAGAAAGTAACTATGAAAAAATATGTTTACTTGTGTTTGGTTGAACCCATTAAACCATACCATATGACCAACCTAACACTTCAAGACATGGCTTCACCACTCTTAAAAGTCTCCAATGCATTCCCACAACCCATGGGATTGCCCCTGTATTTCTCTATTGATCACACCATTAATCTTATTTCAGAAGCCTATTTTCCATACCCCCCTTTATACCACCTTGCTCCCTGATAAGTTGTTGTGATAGTGAGCCAACCTAGACAACTTTTGAATTTTGACCCTTCTTGCCTTCATCTTCTCCTTATGCCTCTCCAACATATATTCTACCCATGATGGTTCCTAGCCTAGTAGTCTCATCCAATAGGTTATGTACTCCAACACAAGTGCCAACATATTATAACACTTGTCCTGGAAGTTCCTCTTTTTCCAAATATATTATTGAGCGCGGTTAAGGAAAACAAAATTATTCCAAACGTAATACATATAGGCACAATCATCTACATAGGCATCTCTTCTTAGCTGGGGAGGTTAATCAGAGAGGGTGTATTAGAAACACTGATTGTTCTTCCAGGGAAATGTTGAGGAATATAATGAAGCTCTTGTTCATCCATACCTAGTGGGTATGTCCTTGCTCCATCTTGGAGGAACATAGACACTTCAAGATGTGCATGATCTCTACTACAATTTCTTTAATTAGTACATTAGTTGACCACCTAGATTGTTCTGATTTCTGCAGTGACCTTTGACACAATTGGTCTCTATCTTCAACGCCCAAAAAAGGAGAGATGGATATTCTACAAAAGGAGTGTAATGTACCCCAAAATTTAGCTACAACATATATATATATATATATATATATATATATATATATATATATATATATATNAAAACTATGAGATTTTTGTAAACTACATTATAAGTCTATCCAATGTTTTTAACCATTCACTACTTTTATGTTTCAAACAATCATTACTTGACACAACTCCTTTATTAAAGTAATTTTTTTTTTTTTAATTTTAACCAAAGAGAGAAATTTACTATTCGCACTATACTGGAACCCTTTTCATAAAGATTCTCACCTTGTTCCTGTGGTACCATGATGATTTTCTCCGTAACAGTTTTATTCCTAAAACTATAAGAAAACTCCAATCGTAACCTATAACATTTAAGCTATAGTACCTAATCCCATATCAATTTATGTTATGGTGTATAAGGATTTATCCACATAAAAAAAATTATTGCTAATCTAGGGGAACAAAATAACATATCCATCGCGATGGATGTGACATGTTGATCCAATATATATAGTGTATGTTCCTCCCAAGAAAATTTAAATACGTATAAACCTAACCATGTAAATAGTAGGACTCAAGGTTTTTTTTGATAGTGAATCATGGAACCACTTGATAAAGGTTATTTCACTTATTTACTATGATCACTCGACATATGAGACCCCCATCCTAACCAGGCCTTGGTCTTGTTAACTCGCAAGGTAAAAGATATGGTGGCTCGTTATGGCACAGTGGGTGAAAGGTCAAAATTGCACTTCGGATTTTATGACCTGACATTAGTTCTTTCTCACATTTAAAAGTTTGACAAACATTTAAAACAATTACCTACCACGTACTCTAGGTGTTGATGTTCCAGGAAAATCACCCAATACAAGCCCTCCACAACACTAGTTTCACATGGAAGTCGGGGGGTACTCCATCACCCTTATACTTTGAATGAAGGGTTTGAGGTGCCATTACACCCAACACATTTTGCCTATTACCTATTTTTCATTAGTATTTCCTCCATGGAGCTCTCCCTACGACCTAGTTACTTTCTTTCACTTGCTTAGGAGTAAAATAGATACAACAGCATGCCTATGGAAGTTGAATTCTCCATAATAGGTAAGGTTTTATACCCATAAAGGTTTGGATTCGAAAGAGACTCTGATACTGTGAGTTATTTATCTATTAAATTTTTACACCACTTGTCCTGTGTCTTGCTAAATTCTCCCAAGTTTGAAACCCATGGTTTGTTAGGGACCTAACCCCTCACATATGTAGAATAATATATTTCGATGTAATAAAGGTCAATATTAATAAGGCCTAGAAATAAGGAAGAATAAGTTGAATGTAAGAAGACCTAATAGAAGCTTTCGCTTCTAGAAGGATCTTCCTCTAGATGGTTCTTTTGATAGACATATTTAGTATAAATAGGAGTCTAGGGTATGAGAAATTTTGTCTTGGATATTAGTGTAATAGAGCTTTGCTTTGCTGGAGGTTTCCCCCTCAAAGAGGCAAGTGAACATTTCTTTCAGTAATCGAAGTGCTCTTTCTGGTGTTATTCTAGTATCATTTTAGTATTATTGTGGTGTTGTTCTCATTATATTGTTGTTCATTTGCCATTTCTAGCATTTTATTTTTTTTCTGCATAATTTTTATATCTGGTATATTACAAGTGGTATCAGAGCACTTTCCTCGATAGAAAATTGTGGGTTAATTTTTTTTCAAGGTAGATACATATTCCAACATCTTTAAGCTACAAATATTTGTCGTTACGCACATAAACCCATGGTCGGGGATTCATACACACAAGAAATACAAGTGGTACTTAAGTGCACATATGTTGGCCACACTTGTAACCCCTGTTGGTATCCCTTCAAGTGGTAGCGCATCAGACAACACCTCTATATGGATCGACCTAGATTCCTTGAAGCCCTCTTAAAATAAACCAATTGGCCACCTAAATTATATAGTTCCACTGAGAGAAACACTCGAGAAGATACTCTCTAGTACCTGGGTATTCGGGTAGTATGGCTAAGGGMACGGACTAGCCTCCTTAGTTGGTTCCCTGAGATATTGGGTCAAGTACTACTATTGGACCCCGCACRTATATAAGAGAGCTATAGCAGGGGGAAACCCTTGTTTGTAGAACCCTTGAATACCTAACCTTCAGTGAAAAAAAATAAACAAAACAAAATAGACAAGATCTATTTCCATGCAACTGTGTCTCCTGCATTCAAGTTACCAAATCACTACACATTTCTTCCTGATTAATCATTTGTGCATTTCATCACTRCAGTATTCTTCAGACCAGAGTATAACTCCAYAGGTGTAAAAAAAAAGTTAGGATTTTGTTGCACCATTATTTGAGACCCATTCCATTAGATTTATCTCTTCGCCCTTATCACATTCATACCTATCATTTTTCAGCAAATTTTTTGACCCCACCTGCACCTTTTTGGTTCCCTCATCATCATGGCCCATACTCGTAGCCAAGACTTGGAAGCTCACTTCAATAACTTGCAATATAATTTCACAGAGACCCAACAAGAAGTGAGACAACTCAGTGCCAATATTTCCACCATCAATAAAAACATGCATTCCTCCATTGCCGCTTGAATTGAGGAACTCAAAGAAGACCTCAAATAATACATTACTACCCAGCTTGAATATGTCGCTTCAATGATCTTCCCCAAGCTACATATCCCTACAGATCCCCCTTTATTTGACCCACCTTTTCATATCGAAGCTAAACTTCCTCCCATTCCCATAATTTTCTGGTCCATCACTTTCAKCATGACCTACGCCTTCCGTGTGTGGATGTGACCAAATTTGATGGATCAGATCCCACTGGTTGGGTAACTCAAATGGAACATTATTTCTCTTTGTATKCCATTACAAATGAGTTGGCCAAACTCTGGTATGGTGTTGTCCATMTAGATAGAGAATGTTGGCAATGGTGGCAATGGAGAAAAACTTTYCGTCAAGGGTATGTTGCTTGGACACATTTTGTGGAAGAGATTTATGAATGTTTTGACACCGATGCCAACCATTTAGGCTGTTTGAAAAAGTTGAAACAATCCATCACAGTGGAAGACTTTATAGCTTCTTTCGAGCGACTGTATTTTCATATAGAGGGCATGTCTGATGATTTTTTCCAAGAATGTTTTATCAGTGGCCTGAAGGATAATATTTGTACCCATGTCCCCATGGATCGGCCTCAGATTTAGGTGGAGGATATTAAAATATATAAGGAAGCACAACATGTTGTCTCTTCTCAAAACCAGAAACCCTCCTTTATTCCCCGCACTAAACCAAAAAATCCCACTCCTCCTTCTACTCCACTAAAGATCAAAAAATTGACCAGGTCCAAAATGGTTGAACGCCAACTCAAAGGCATTTGTTATAATTGTGATGACAAATATTTTTTGGGACACAAGTGTAAGGAAAAAAATGTTTTATGTCCATCTCGGAGGATGTTTCGGAAGAGGATGTTGAAGCTCCCCTTGTGTCTGTGTCACCTGAACCCACTAACATAACCTCTCCATTAGACCCTCCCAAAGTAGAACCAATCATTTCCCTAAATGCTCTCACTGGATTCTCTTCTCCCCAAACCCTCAAGCTAATTGGCTACATCAAGCATAGGAAGGTCATCATCCTTATTGATAGTGGAAGCACCCATAATTTTATTCATCACCGCATTTCCCAAGAAACTAATTGCTATATCTATGCAGTCAATAATTTCCAAATCATGATTGCCAATGGTGGGTCCATGAAATGTGGAGGGAGTTGTTAAAATGTGTGTCTCCAAATTGGTGACTACCACCTGAAATCTCATATGTTTGCTATCAACTTGGGTGTTTGTGACATTGTGTTGGGTGCATAATGGCTAAGGACTTTGGGTCCCATTCTCATGGATTTTAAGGAATTAACCATGAAATTTTACGAGGAGGGCCAAAAATATAAGTTCCAAAGAATCATTGTTGGTTCCCCTGATATCATTAGTTCCCATCGCACGGAAAAGATGCTCAAAAAATGTCATTATGGCGTTATTTCCCAACTCCATGCCATACAAGCAACTGAGTCACCCTCTGTGTGCATGACCTCTAATCCATCCTCTCTAAACATCAAGTGTTTTTTTCCACTCCCTAGGGAATCCCTCCTTCCCATGGTGTTCATGATCATTCCATTTCCCTTGTCCCAGGAATACTTCCTCCCAATATTCGTCCCTATCATCACCCATTTTCCCCAAAAAATAAAATTGAGAAAATGGTTCAAGAACTGCATAACGCACATGTTATCCACCCTAGTACAAGCCCCTACTCTTCTCTAGTGGTGTTGGTAGCCATTTCGCAATAGTTACCCTATCCTTATAAGCTGCCCACGCAAGTGTTTTGGAACCCTTGATTCTCATCACAATCTTTTGGATATAATGACATGATTATCTTGCGCATTTGCTCACCTTCCTTTTGTTCTCGTTTTAACGACTGCAAGCATGAAAACTTTGATTTTGAAGTCACGTCAATGGAATTAAAATCTCCACTAGATTATTATGGTTATTCTTGTCTATGTGTTCATTGCATTTCCAATTCATTTATGTTCACACAGTTGGAAAGACACCAAAACCTTTATTCATTTGGCATTTTTTTTTGTTAATATGATTTCATTTTTATGAGGCTGTGATGATATTTTAATGATTGTGATTGAGTCCTTCATTCAATGGTGGTTTGATGTTCTATTGCTTTTGATCAAATTCAATGGTTTCATAACAACACATTAACATGGTTATTAGACCCTTAATTCAGTGGTTTCATACAAAGCATACGTTTTATCTTTGAATCCTTGGTGCTATATTTGAATCATTGTTTTGATTTTAAAACCATGCAAATACTATTGCTTGTGCAAATATTTGGGTCGACTTACCATAGTTTTCATTAATTGTTTGAATGGCATTTGATTTTAACACATTGCAATAGTGATTTGAATTACCATTTGCACCATCGATTTTACAGTTGGATATGACTGTTTTTCATGGGTTGATTTACTTCCACCACCCCCACACACTTTGGAATTAATACCTCCCTCCTATCCCGGGTTAACTCTATTGGTTTCGAGGAAGTCTGTGAGCTATTCGATCCTACGAATACCCTGTCCAAACCCTTGCTCGTTCACCTAGCTCACTGTGTGCTCCCGTCTATGGCACCTGTGGTGCGCATAGAGCCAAATGGTAGCCAAACACTCCTGTTGTTCGACACTGCTCGTAAGGATTTGGAAAATGGTGGTTGTCTGGTGTTTATCCAAAGGTTTGAGGGTTTCAACCTTTCAGGTGTCCAACAATTTGCCCTCACCTTCGACGGATGCAGGGCTAAGGTCGAAGACATACAACTTGAGCTAAGTGAGGAATTCCTAAGCTCAGCTACAAGACTACCAGCTATAGGGCAAAGGTGGTTTAAAAATTCCAAAGTAGACGAGGTGTCATGGCCGCTCCTATTCACATCAAGGAAGATTGTTTCATGTGATAGAGGTATGCCTATCACTACCCTCAAACCCAGGTGGCACGATCTTTTAGCAATTTTTAAACAGTTTGTGACCTGCGAAGGTCGGTATGGATTGGTCTTTCTGTATCATCTTTGGTTATTGATGAATTTTATAGGCTACCCTCTGAATATGCCACATTATCTTTTGCGTAGTCTGTACAAGATGTCCAAAATATTCAAGCGTGAGAAGGCTGATAGCAGCCTTTTCCATCACTGCTTGACAAGGTTATTATCGTCCACCATTTGAGCCTTAGTGGTCACTGTTGGCAACCCTTCATATCTAGGAATAGATTTTCCACTCCCGAGTCTGTCCAAGTGGACAAGGTTGTGGTTACTGAAACATTGGTTGGACCAGCCGTGCCACTTCATATCCTTCTACCCACTGTCAAACCCTCGGATTGCCCCGACATGGACCTACCCGATATCATGGCCGACCCGTGTGCTAAAGACAATACTAAGGCTGTCAAAAGGCCTGTGAGGAAGAAAGGCAGAGGTGATACTACTGTCAACAGTAGGGGAAAGAAAAATGCTCGATGGATATCGCGATGTGCTAGGAACAAACCCAAGCCAAACGTTGATCAGAAGCCAATAGTGCTGAGCAAGGACTCGGACTCTGAAATTGAACGATTATTGACTGAGGAATACCCCTATTCTTAGGGCCTATGCTCTATGGAACCCTATGACTATGTTTCAAACTTACCTCCGTGCCTGAAGAACGATCCTAAATTCCTGGGAATCAAGTTGTACAAGGAAACCCATGGTAACTTGAACAAACCCTAGCCTGTGATGCCAAAGCCCGATCAACCATCGTGTACTCAATGTAATTCCTGGCTTGAACATTATTACACGGACGTTCCCCTGTTGCAATCTAAGATCAAATCGTTAGAGGAACGGGTGACAGTGTTGTTGAAGGAGAATGACAGGCTACAAGCCAACGAGAAGGAACAAAAAAACCACCAGTTCGATTGTCTTCAAAAATGTCGAAGCAGCAACGACCTTTGTCAATTCAAAATTATCATGACCGAGTTGTTTTCTTACTACCCAGGTATGTATTTCGACATCGATTTTGCTTTATGAGTTTGCTTGAATTAATATAATGGATTGGGTTTGCTTTTGATTAGCTCTGTTTGTTTTTAATAGATTCAAAAAAATTCTGTTGACTTTGAATTATGAGAAATGATTTCGTTATGAATCATGTATGGAAGATTTGTTTTGCTAAACTCGGACACAGCTACAATTTAGTTAGTGCGATTTTATTATTCTCAGATTAGTATAAACGATTGATTATTTTTCAGTCGGTTTGAATTAGGGTAGTCGATTGGGTTTGTTTTCGTTTAATTTTGTTCCAATA
This sequence comes from Picea mariana, assembly GCA_032191745.1. Taxonomy (NCBI): domain Eukaryota; kingdom Viridiplantae; phylum Streptophyta; class Pinopsida; order Pinales; family Pinaceae; genus Picea; species Picea mariana. Next base: position 342,378 of record JASDQU010737424.1, read on the forward strand.
GATTTAAGGAATGATTTTGTTTTGCTTCCATTTTAGATTATGATTGCATCCGACCTGTACAGGAGATTTACTTGCTAAAATCAGCCATGGCTATGTTTTGGATTGATATGATTTTGTTGTTGTTGGATTGTGTCAGCTCTGAGTTAGTTCAATTTATTTCTTATGGTTTGATTTTGAAACGATTTCGTATGCTTGAATTGGTGTGATCCTTTACGTATGCAATGCATCAATATTAGTGATTGGTTTGATAAATATAATGTAATCTATTAAATTGGAAAAATAACTCTATGAGTTTTGGATTTAAAAACGATTTTGTTAATGGCTGAGTCGACATAAATTATTGCATGAAAAATTTACTTGATCGGTTACAGTTTGTGTCGATTGAAATTGATTCACGAAAATGATTTCATTGGTTTCGATTTTTTAAAACAATTTTGTTTTCTCCGAATTGGAAATAGAAGTTGTGTGCCAGATCGTACATATCCTGTTATTATTTGATTGGTTCAATTACGATTTCATTTTTTTTAAATTGGCATAAAGATTTGGTTACTTCTGGCATGAGCGATTTTCTTTGTGTTGATTTAATAATTAAAGATTTGGTTTAATAATTCCAATATATTTCTGTTAATTTTGGATCGATTTAAAACGATTGTGTGTTCAAATTAGATCAGCTACATAATCGCAAGATTCTGTAGCTAGTCTTAAAATTTAGATTTTTGTTAGTTTTACAAATAAAATATCATCTAAACTTGTCTATTCTTGTCCACTTTCAAGTGCCTACGAATTTCAATGACCAATTGGATATGCTGTGGCAGTTTAGGAGATACTTTTGTGATATAGTTTCGTTATAGGTTGTTAGCTTTAGTCAGGAATAGAGACTTGGGAGATTATTCCCAGATTTTTGTAAACAGTGGTTGATAATTCCCACAGGGATGTTTTACCCTGTGGTATTTAAATACTTGGTATTTTTTGTAATGGATCATCATCACTGTTGGGAGAACAAGACTATGGATTTATAATGATACAGACTTGAATGGAAGTCGATCTGTTGTAACAAATTTAGCTTTCAATATATCATACTTTCGTTCAGGTTTTGTGCATTTTAATTTGTGAATAAGTCATTGACTACTTTCGATATCAGGACTTATTACAGGTTAATGCGTTGTGATTTAAATTATGTCCATGTCTTATGTATCCCAGTTTTAGCACAGCAATTACTCTATTTCAATTTGATGAGTAAAGATTTATCTTCTTCATTAAATGAACTGTTTTGTACAGATCTTCACACACGGATTTATCTAACTGTGATGATTTGTAAATCATAAGATTGTTGTCAGTTTTATGTCTTGTTTGTTCTATTGTTTATATTCAAAAGCGCACTGCTGCTTCTTGTTTACGAGAAGCCTGTGAAGAATCTGGTGCGAGTTTCCTCCCATCGAACAACTGAATTGAATACTTTACACGGGACAAATTGGAAAGCATTATTATAGGTTAGTATATCAGTGTTATTTAAGTATTTTAGATATATATATATATATATATATATATATATATATATATATATATATATATATATATATATATAGTTCAGATTTATAGTTAGAGTTATTATTTTAGTTGCTTAGCTTAGATAGTTTTTATTTAATTTCTTTCTCATAAAATTATAAAAAATCAAAAAACAATAGTTTTTCTGTCTTAGGACAGTTTACAAATGATTTTTGTAGGTTTTAATTTAAATCTGTTATCTGTAAATATTGTATATTTGTAATTGGATCTGATTCTGTTTATAATTGAACATTTAATTTTATAGAATTATTGTTGTATAGTTTAGGTAATAGATTGTATATATGTACTTCAGGTTTGTTTATTAGTTTGCTTTAATTATTGTTTTCATTTAGATTAGTTCCTTTAGTTAGTTTTATTTCATTTTCCTAGGACTTAGATCAGCCAATGGAGCCGCTAAACCCGTCAGGGTGGATCATTCCAAACAGCTTGGGTTATTTAGACAACCCCAGACCGGATCCACTCTTCCAGTTGGCGAGCGTTCATTTTCACCCGCCAACAAATGGCGCTAGAAGGAGGGCCAACTGACAAGCTGGCCTTGTAGGAGCCTTTAGTTTAAATGTATTCAATTTTCCCCATGGCTCCCCAAATCATTGTGTTGGAACATGCTTTCAACTTCTCATTACCCGATGTTCCCAACGAGACAATCTCACGCTTGTCCAAACTCACCTTTGATGGTGGAGGCAATATATCTACTAAAGACCACCTTAAAAAGTTTTGGTGTAAATGCATCAAACATGACATCTCACATTTAGGAGTTTTATGCAGACTGTTTTCTTTTACTTTTAGAGGTCGAATCAAACATTGGTTTGAATCCTTTCCAGCATGTCACATTTTTGATTGGTTTCAATTTGTAGATGAGTTTCTAGATTCTTTTGAAATTTGTGATTTCGATCAATTGCGTGAATAATTTCATACTTCGCTAATCAACGACAATTCATCTTCAGAAGACTTTTTGACAAGAGTCTATCATATCCTCTGTAAATTTAATCTCGATGACATGTCAGTTGCATTAAGTCTCTTATGTGATGCTTGCATCCCTTCTATCCAATCATATTTAAGCACGAACAAAGAACTAATTGCAAATCCTATCACTCAACTGCAAGAACAATTCTCTTCATAAGAAGAGAAAGATCCTTCCGACAATGTTGAACAAGCTAGGGAAGTAGAATCTATTGACCAGGTCCTTATTGACAACCGAATTGGTTTTTCCTCTGAAGCATTGTATTTTCGGTCTTCGAACAGTATGGAAGAAGATTCATTTCTGGATCAAGGTGAATATCCTCATTCTTTTAACTCATGCTCTAATCAACATTTGAAATCAGTCATTGAAGATCACTTAAGTAATGAAAATCATCTTGAATGTTCTAGTACTCCTATGAAACCGATTAGAGAAGAAGATATACAACTAGAAGAAGAAACCTTAAACCTTCATCCTCAAAATGCACTTTGTTCACAGGGAAGACTAGATGTTGGTCACATAAGTTTTGAATTATCTATCACAAAAAAGGCAAATCTAGATGATCATATTATGTTAAGGAATTCGTCACCAAAATAGAGTAAGAGTCTTAAAGAAAGTGAAGAGAATTGTCTTGAGAATACCATTGTTGAGTATCATAGTTCAAGAGAATCTTTTCATCTGCTTATTTCTAATTCCTTTTATTCTTTATATCCTGATCTATTCCTAGATTCTGGTGGACTTGACATCTTACCTACAACATACTACTCTTTTCTGCCACAATCAGATCCTTTCTATATGCTAAATTTTGGTGAAATCAATTCCAAACCTAACATTGATAAACTTGGATTTGATGCTTGTTCACTTTCATCACTCACAAGGGAAAAGGACATGTTGCGAGATGATTTTACATAGTTTATTGTTGAAAAGGACAATGCATTATATCTTATGGAGATCAAACATTCTAAGTTGCATATTCGTTCTTTTCTTAGCTCGAATCTTAATGTTTATGCTTCACATTTTGAAATGATCAATCTCATTGAAGAAAACATTCAAACCAATGATCTAATTGATTGCACGAATCCTCCCATGATGAGATTCCCATTGATATATTCGTTTCATCAAAGTCATGGTTTGCATCCTCATTTTTGTGATAGGATCTTAGGATGGCTTGAATATTCTTATATAAAAAAATTTCATAATGAAGATAAATTTGTGCTTGCTTTCTTTTTACTTAAGTATATTGGAAGTAGGCGTGACATATTTCTTTTAGATCCTCCATGGGAAGAAATTAATGAACACTTAGAGGATGGGGAATTTCAGCCTTGGCTGATGGTTATTCCATTTCCTCGTAATCCTGACGAGCTTTTCAAACCTACTTACACTCGCCCATGCCAATATGACCCTTATCACGACAAGATTGCGCAATGGCTGGAGGATTCGTACAACAAGAATATCCAAGGAAATGGTAAGATCATGCTTACCTTGTTTTTAGATGATGATTATGAAGGTAAGTGTGATATGTTTCTGTCATTTGTTGATATATTACCATTCTTATTAGTAATGCTTGATCTTGTTTCCATTGCAGGATTAGAGTTACTCTGATGGCTACATTGGAAACATGACTTCACGTAGTATCCTGATTTGTTTAATAGTTAGCGTAGGTTTAGGAATAGGTTTTCCTTTCAGTTGTATTTCTCACTATTTCTCTTTGTAATAATGCAGTCATGAATGCAAGTGGGCGCACCACAAGAACCATAATATGGCTATTGTCAGGGAAGTCCCCTTGATCCTTTTCTCTTCGCTTCTAGTTGAACATTTATTTTCAAAAATGCAGTATCGTCATGAAAATATTAAATGGAAAGTAAAGAGATAAATAAATATGAATCAACCCTGACCCAAGGTACCATGAGTAAGACTGCTTTCCCATCAAACAAGATTTTCTTACTTTTTTTAGTCTCCCAAGGGATTTGTTGCATGAGGTTTTCAGATGCACATTCTGTACATATTTTGTTTTTTGTTTTTCCTGTTTGGATTTCTTTGCTTTCCAATTTTTTCTTCACTGGTGTGTTTTGTTTCCATTTATGCTTATCAGTATTTCTTTTTGAAATACACATACCTGCATTATGAACTGTTCAGACAAAGAAAATGAAAAATTCTTTCTCTGAAATAACTGTTGAAAATTTGTCTAAACATCGATTATAATATACTTCTGAAATTTACATCCATATTGAGGAAAGACTGTTGTTTGTAAGAAGTTAATTGATTTCGATCTGTGAGTGAAGCCTGTCATGATCATCCATTATCTTCTTACGCTGTCCCTATTCCTTAAGGGAATGACTCAGAAGATGTCTCCCTGCCTTAGAAGGTCAGTTTTGTAAACAAACCATCTCTAAATCTCAATGAAGGAAAGTTTTAAAAATTCTTTCAAGGTCTGTAAAAATATGTTTAAAATATCATAATTTTCAG
>JASDQU010737424.1:385418-400100 GCA_032191745.1 Picea mariana
ACACACATATATAACAATTATGTATTTATCAAAAGCTAAAATTAATTTTAGTTTGAAAAAAAAATAGGGTAAAGTAATTGCTGCACCTTGAATAAATAATATGCATCGTTAATGGTGTTCTTTATCACAAAGAAATCATTTTCCATAGTGCTTCATTTTTATATGGTGTACTTATGCTATATTATTCATTAAACGCACCAATATGCACCAGTAAGTTCGATGATTCATGTTCACAATTTTGCAGTGCTCCATGTTGTATGGTGCACCGGTGCAATTTTAATAATTAAATGCATTAGTAGGTTAATTATTATATGTGTGGTGCATTTAAGTTTTTAGAGCGCATTGGTGGGATTTTTGCAAAGATTATGCCTCTTCTAATATAGAGGCATCGATAATGCACAACCCCATCCCAATGTGCGGTGTTTAGTGTTTGTAGTATGTTGTGTAGTTTTAAATGCATCACAAGTGGTGTTTCATGTTAATACATAGGAAGAATCATGTGTGATTCTTCCTGTAAATTCAGAGGACACATCGCTCTTTGAGGTGAGCCAAACAAGTAAAGCACACTGGTAATTTAAAATAAAAAATAAAAAATAAATGTCAAATTTAATACCAATTTTAAATTTTAACCCAATGTAAATTAAAATAAGAAGGTAAAAAACAATCTACCTAGTCTCTTTTCACTCAAGGATGCATGGTTGGCCCATGGAGGAAAAACTAAATTTTAAACATTTTTCCAAAATTAGAAAATGTATGGAATCTACAGGGGCACTAAGGAAGCAACATTGTAAAGCACTACAAATGGGGCAGACATAGAAGGAAGGTGAGCACCAATGATTGTGTCAAAGGTTGGAAGCATAGAAGGAAATGTTATAATGAAATTTGGTTTGGTATTTTTTTTTATTTTACCCTTTCGCAGTGTTCCCGACAGTAAAATGCATCGGAGTGTTCTTTTTAATTGAATGCACCGGTATGCTTATTTTATTTTACCCTAAAAAGGTGTGTTGTATATAGGGCCACACCAGTTTGTTTGCGAATGAGTAGCGCACCATACATATTTTTGGTTATATAGTAAAAAAACTCAATACTATAGTACTATTAAGCACACCATAATTGTTTTCCAATGCACCACCATTATAGATGCACTGGGGCTGCAATGACTTTTAAGCACACTGTGGAAGGTTTATGGTTTTTAAATTAAATTCTTTTATTGAATAATCAAGTATTTTAACATGTTCCAACACATTTTTTATACTCACATTGGTTCTCTTAGGTTATCATGGAGCAATGTGATGCATTTTATTTTTTATAAAACAAAAAATGATATTTTAGTATTTTATATTAATAGCAATTATCAATGCACTTTGTTTTTTAAGCATTGGAGTGTTATGTTTGTAAGAGAACCAGTGTGGTCGATCGACTTAGGTGCACATGTTCAAAAACCTCTGACCTCACACCTCTACTAAACACCTCCACTATAAACATATAATGAATAAATGTTTCAGGGAGGTTCCATAAAAACCTCCGCCACAAGGTGTTATCCTTGTACTGCCCACTCCTTTGGATCATTAATTCCTTCTATTGACCTAGAAACTACTTTGATTGCGAGGGGAATCCCTCCACACTTGGTACACACAACCTTGGTCATTCTCTCGTCAATTCTCATTGGCATATTTCTATTATTATATGGAAAATCATGATGATCGAACAATGACCAACTCGCATCTTCGATCAAATCTTCCATTTTTATTGTGGGCCTTTCCATATTAACCCCATATCTAAAAATTCTTTGTGATCCCTTGAAATAACAATAAATTTGGAGCTCGAATAGTCGGTTAGAAAAGGTACACCTAATTCTTCCAGTAATTTTTACACCTAGGAAAAGAAAAATTTGTTTGCATGCATACTCTGATTCATCTAGATTTTTACACCTTATAGGTTCATACTATATTCCAGATCATGTACATTTTCTTGGATGGTTATCTACTGACAGAGTTATTTTCCAAGGCTTTTGAAAGATAGAAACTGAGAAACAGTAAGCCAAAGAAATAAGCCTTCTCTAAAGACATTTTACAACCTTTACTATTGAATATTCTCTTGAGAATAAAAGTCTTTCTGGATCCACCCTTTCCAACCATGCCAAGCACGAGAACTTTCAATCGATCACTAACTTCTCAAGTCTTGCAAAATATCTCTCATGTCTGACTATAAGGGTTTGTGTATGAATAATCTTGTTGAAGCAAGAGATTCAGAGATGGTTACAGAATAAATGCTTGAATAAGGGATAGTTGTGATGCTTTCCTTCATATTCTTCCCAATTTAATACTTGAGTTCCTCCAAGAACTTGGGAATTTGGGCCCACGTAGCCAAAGGATACAATTTTAGATGTTCTTTAATATCTGAAATAAGGTGAGTGATATTTCTACTTTATTGATATCAGGAAATAATTTATACCTTGGTGCAATTGTGCACTTTTGTACCATTTTTTATTCTTATCGGAGAAGTAGATCCAACATTTTAAGCCACATATTGATGGCTAAATCCTTGTTATATCACAGAGAAGTGTGGATTCCATTCTTCATGTTCAATGTTGGGAAGTATAGCTAGATATATATGATGATAGGCTAGATGTTCATTACCAGATGCTCAAGGGAGATCAATACCTTCTTGTCGTGAATAGTGATCCCTATTTGGTAAAGAATCTGGTTGATTACTTTGTCTATGCCCACACCAACAAATCTAGAGACAACAACAACTTTAGCCATGATATAATTATGTTTAACAAAAACACAACAAGATCACTCACATAGAGTATCTTTGAATATATATTCAAAAATCTCAAAATGAATAACGTTGGAGATTGAGTGAGTGAAAGGAGTATTACCTTCAAACAACAACCTCTTCAGAGGAAAATTCAAGAAATTTAACACTTTCTGAATGGCCCTTTGAATGTTTTAGACAAAATTCACATTGTTGAACTACAAGAATTAGGCCTCCTTATGGTGTGAAATTTATAACATGAAATACCCACAGGTAAATTCCACTGCCATGGTTCAATGACAAAAAAGGGACCTCAGGAAAATGTAGAGTGAGGTGATCAACATTTTTTTAAATTTAGAAATGGGAAAGGATGGAGAAATATAACTGCAACATTAAATATTACATGTACCTCACATTTAAACCTCATGTCACCTCTTGTGCTAATGGTCATTTGTGTCCCTCTTTTTGATGTAGTATAGTCACTAAAAGATGCATCTGCGTTGTTTGGTAGAGTGGAATTGTCGGAGGATGCAGCTGTTGAAATAGGTAAATGGGTGAGGGTCGGAGAAGGTGCATATAATTGGCCTTTTATCTTATGCCTTCAAATATAGGTGTGTGTGGAGACAAATGGATGGGAATTATTTTCCACTTTCAAAAGAGAATTTAAAGACAATGTACCACTTGCAATTTCTAATAGTTAAAAAAGTAGGTGTTGATGTTACGGTAGCTGTGGGAGGTATTAACCTCTACATGTAACCTTTGATGAGACTAGAATATTATGGGAAGCAAGAGAAACCTTAATTAGTTGGGTAATAACCCTAGAAGACAATTTGTCTCAAGAGAATAACTTATATTAAGTTATTAGCCTCCAAGAGAAGAAGTAAACCCAGTTAGGTCACTTGGAGGACTATAAATAGAGGGCGTTTGATCTCATTTGCACTCACTCACTCTCACAACTGCATAAGGGCTAGTGGTGTGCATGACTGGTGGAGAGTTGCAGTTGTTGCAGTGGTGACTTGTTCTCTGGTTATGGTTTGGACTTTTTTCTTAGTACGCTAGCTTTGGAGAGAGGTACGCTAACTTGGTTGGATATTGCTTCTAGTGTTTGCTTCCAAAATTATTTTTTCTGTCAAGATTAAGGTGCTCAGGGGTGGCCTCTATGCCTATGGTTGGGTGACAATATAGTGATATTTTCTATGGTGAAATGAGAACACCTATTATTTTACAGGTTATGGGCCCACACTATCTTTAGACACTTTAACCACTGGAAGGTATATTGCGAGGATTTTCTCAGATGCAGTTGCAGTTGTAGTTAGAGTTTTGTTGCAACAACTAAACCCTAACCCTCTTGTTGAAGCACCTTAACTGAATCCCTTGACCTAATTCCCGGATAGCCTATTGCACCCTAGCCAAGCGCACCTCCTAGTAATCTCAGCAAGCCAAGGCATCAAGTTTGATTTTTTGGTCAAAGTCAAATTCAAAGGTTGGCCAAGTCAAAGTAAAAGTTTGACCAATTCAAAGTAGTCATGACTTACTCTATGAAGTCAGAAAACAAGTTAGAAGGAGCTTTAAACTTCAGAGCATGGAATACAAAAATTGACCTCATCCTTGCCAAGAATAAAGTCTTAGATATCATGAAAGGAAATCTCATGGAACCACAGTTTGAAGCAGGAAAAGAGAAGGAACCTCAAAACATTGCAACATTGGAGAAGTTCAAGGATAATGGCATTAATGCTATGAGTATCATAGTGGAATTTGTAAAGGATCACTTGATACCCTACATTTCTTGTATTAACTCATCCAAGAAGATGTATGATTCCCTAACGAAACTTTTCTCAATCAGAAATATTGGACAAGTGATGAGTCTAAAGAATGAACTCCGTGACTGATCCAGGATATTTTCATCAAAGTGACTTCTAAAGAATTGCATTAAATGAGAATAAATTAAAGTGCATCATTAAATAAGGAAAAGATTAGTAATGAAGATACATAAGAATCAAATCTGAACACAAAAATTTGATAACAGAGTTCGTCCCCAGTGGACTACGTCTATGAGTCCTGCTCTCAAATGGGTAGGAATTTTTATTAACTCAGCAAAAAAATTTGGAAAAATACATAAGAATACCTCATTTTGAAATCAAGTTGCAAAAGTTTTGCTCAAATCAGAAAATAGATAGCACCATTGAATTCATGGCATCGAATTAGCCAAAAAAAATTGTCTCCATGCTTCAGTCTGACTCTGGCACTCCTAGGCCCAAGAGAAACTCTGTCTTAGTTTATTTGCCCTGTAACCTACAATAAATGTTGATAAAAATGTATCGAAATTCATGTCGGTCTGTACCCTCACGCGCCTCCCTCCAACACTAGGTGGATTCACTTTTTAAACAAAAAAACCCAGCTTTGTAATCAACGCAATTTGTTGCCCTTATGGTTGGTTGAGCAAGTGTTAAGGCGTTGATATAGGGGGAGGTCCCGGGGTCATGCCCATGGGCCTCCCCTTTTGGGTATCTGTTGTAACACACACACACACACACACACACACACACACACACACACATATATATAATGGTTGTTCCACCAATTTTAGCAGTGGTTCTAGATATGATGGTTGGTCTCCAAATTTGGCGGGGTCCCGCCAGATTTGGCGAACCCGCCAACTCTTTTATATATATCATTTTGGGGGATTTCGTTCTCGAGTTTTCATTGGGAATTTTCCCACTACCACGTGGCAGCCAACCATTATTCCACGTCAACCAACTGTATCATCACCTTCCATGTCAGCGTATGACCTACCATATCATCGTATGGTATGCCATGTGGCGCATTTTTACTGGTCCATGGAATGACCCAAAAAGGCCAAATATGAGTGACAGGTGGCAACCTTTGGTGTTTCCACGTCACCATGTTCACATCATGTTGACATCAGCATGACATGTGTTACCTTTCTACGTGTGCCATGTATATTGTACGGATGTTGACATCATCTGTACTAATGTTCATGTTAGCAGTACGGATGGTGACTCATCCCCCTACTGACTGGTCTAGGTTGACCAAAATTTGACCGTGAATATCTTTCGATCACTAACTCTATTTAATGATTCGTTTGTAATGTTGGAAATCTTGTGACGCTCTCTTCGTGATGATGTCACTTTCACTGAGTTTTGAGAACTTTGAATTTTTTTCCTTTCTTTGTCTGCTGAGGCCATTTTGAGCTTCTTGATTTGCTTCTACGAGTTTTGAGTTGTCCTTAGTCTTCTTTGGATCCTTTTTGGATCACCCCTTCCCACTAATATCTTTTTGGACCACCAAAAGATTTCATCAATCAACAGATAAATTAAGGAATATTTCCCTCACCTTGTCCTTCTCAATCCACTTTTCCTTGCTTGGATGTGTGCCCTTTAAGCCTACTCGAAGATAATCAACATCACCCCTGCGTGAAGTCCTCTTCCTTCTATCCAGGATGATATATTCCCTTAACTCATCCAAGTACCCAGGAGAAAACTCATCAACTGAAGGTATTGAAACTTCCTCATCCTGATCCATGATCATGGGAGGCTCAAAAAGTTTCAATCTCTCTACATTTACAACTGACTAAATCTCCATATAAGGTGGAATATCCGGATGGAAATTATTGGTACTACTTTTCTCCAAAATAGTGAAGGGTCCATAACGAATGGGCTTGAGTTTCTTTCCTTCACCCTTCAATCTCTCCTTGTTGATGTGAAGCCATACCCGGTCTTTAACATGGAACTGTTGATCAACCCTGTGTTTATCATGTCAAGATTTATAATGTGCTTGAATTTTCTCCAACTGTTCCCTAACTTCTTGGTGTACCTGTTGGATCCTCTCGATGAACCTACAGGATTTGTCTTCATTTATTTCTTCATTTGAATTGGCATATCTCCCATACATAAAGTACAAAGGAACTTTAGGTAGGTACCCAAAACATGTCTGAAAAGGAAAACACTGAGTCGAGGAATGTAATGCTCGGTTGTAAGCATGTTGTACATAGGGTATTTGTTCATCCCATAACTTGGGATGCTTTTTGCAGTAGCCTCGAAGCAAAAGTACCATTTTTTGGTTTACAACCTTTGTCTGTCCGTCAGTCTGTGGATGGAAAGTAGTTCTCCTCTTCAATTTGGTGTCCATAATTCTCCACAAGCTTGTTCAAAAATCCCCAATGAATCGAGTATCTCGATCCGAGATAATGGATGTCGGTAACCCAAACATACTGAAAGAAGAGATTAGCAATATTCTCAGCATTGATTTTCTTTTTACATGGCATTAATATACACATCTTTTTGAACCTATCCACTACAACATACAAATAGTCATGACCCCCTTTCGACATTGGTAAACCCCCTACAAAATTCATGGAGATACTTTCCCATGGATGGGATGGAATAGGTAGTGTTGAGTATAGCCCCAGTTTTCTATTAGTGGGATTACAAGTAGAACACATCACACACCCCTTTACATATTTAGTTAAAATTGCTTTCATTTGAGGCCAATAACAAAACCTATGCAAATGAGCCATAGTTTTTCCTACCCTAAAATGCTCAAACATAAGAGAAGTGTGAGCTTATCGTATTACATGGACTCGTTCACTTGTAGGAATACTTATCTTTCCAAGATGGTAGAGTAATTTTCCCTGCAGATAATAGTTCTCTATATGTGCACCATGGGTTAGTTTCTCATATACTTCTTTAAAATCTTCATCAATGGCATATTCTTCCACATAGCTATCATGAGATAAAGAAGTAATCTTAAAAATAATAGAAGCAACAATAGGAGGTCTAAAAAAGTAGATCAGCTACCTTGTTACTTGTACCCTTTTTGTATTTGATTACCAAATGAATTGTTGTAGGAAACCCATCCATCTGTAGTGTCAATATTGTTGCAGTTTGGTTTGTGCTTGGAGATACTAAAAGGGTTGGTGATCTGTATGTATGATTGTTTCCTTTCCTAACAAGTAGTGTTTCCATTTCTTTATGCTTTGAACTAATGCATACAACTCTTTATCGTATGTAGGATAGTTAACAACAACTTGGTTAAACGTTTCAAAGTGGTAACAGATAGGCTTACGATATTGCATCAATACTTCACCCATGGCGTATCTGTTGGCATATGTCTCGATCTCAAAGGGATATTGAAGATTCGGCAGTGCTAATACTGGTGCGGTATTGATATTTTCCTTCAAAGTGATGAAATATTTTTGTTTATTTCCTCCCCATTGAAAAGTTTTCTTCACATTTCTTAAGGCATGCAAAGGAACTGCTATGAAGGATAAGTTTGAAATTTATCTCCTCCAATACTAGACTACACCTAAGAAGCTTCGTATCTCGGTTACATTTTTTGGTTCAGGCCAATTTACTATTACATCAATCTTTGAAGGATCTATTTTTAATTGTCCTCCTCCTACAATATGACCTAAGTACACAAGTGCAGTCTTACCAAATTCACATTTGGACAGTTTTACATACAACTTTTCCCTTTGCAAAGTATCCAATATTTTCTTTACATGCCTCACATTTTCATCCCAAGTCACGCTAAAAATAAGAATGTCATCTAAATATACAATCATAAAATCATCTTGAAAAGGAATGAATACATCATTCATCACATGCATGAAAGTTGTCGGAGCATTACAAAGCCCAAACGACATAACTAACCACTCAAATAATCCATGTTTGGTTTTAAAGGCAGTCTTCCATGCATCTCATTCTGCAACCCTGATCTGATGGTATCCACTACGCAAATCCGACTTAGTGAAATAAACAACATTCTTTAACTGATCAAGTAAATCATCTATACGAGGAAGAGGGTATCGATTTTTCACCATGATTTTATTTAAGGCTCAGTAATCGACACACATTCTCCATGTTCCATATTTCTTTGGCACCATCACGATCGAAGAACCACAAGAAGATGAGTTGGGCCTGATGACCCCTTGATCCAATAAGACCTGTACTTTCTTCTTGATCTATGTCATCTCCACAACTGACATCTTGTACATGCCCACATTAGGAAGAGGGGAATCCTGCTGAAGATGTATTTCATGTTGGATTTCCCTCTTAGGAGGTAATCCATCTGGTTCCTATAAAATATCATCATACTTAGAAACAATATCAATTAACTCTTTCTTATGAGAAGGATCGCATCCTTGGAAAGCATCAGATGTTCTGACATCTTTCTCCCTTACGATCATGAGTACATATCTCTTGTTAGTGTTTATGAGTCTCTTCATTTGTCCTACAATAACAAGTCTTGTGTTTACTGATCCAGGTGGATTTCAGTGGACACCCAACTCTTCCAACTGGATCCAAACAGTTTTCTAGCAATTTTGGTAATTTACTATTTTTAGCAGTTTTTTTGGGTCCCAAACTTACGGAGCCATTTTGAGGCCCTAAAGGACATTTTTTGGGAAAACAGGGAGAAACATATAATTTCATTCAATGTTTCTCACACAAAAATTTTTAGTCCTCAGATAGATATTTCTAACGGTGTATCGAGCACCCCAAACGGATATCATATGCAAAAGTTACGCCCTCGATAAGTTGACGTATCAACTACCTCCATCGGGGCTCGCAAACGTTTTGGATTTTCATCTTCTGGGGTTAGGGTTTTGTATTTTCCTTATGTTAAAAAGGCCCTTAGAGCCTCATTGTAATAATCATCTTTTTGTGAATGCGAGTAGCCATCACATCTCTTCTCAGAGATAAGCTGCCACCATTCTAGCGAGTCTTTCACTCTATATTTTTATAGTCTCTGTACATTTATTTCATTAACAATAATCATGTATTATTGTATCTCTTTGTTTATGGTTGCATCTCTGATACATTTTTGTTATATTATTGGATATCTGCGATATCTTTGTGCATTCCTGTATTATATCTCCGCTCTCATTTCGTGTCAAAAATAATCTGGATCAGTGATATCAGAGCAGGTTGGTCTTGATTGGTTTTCAATGCATGTCCCTGACAAGGTCCGAGTATAGAAAGTTGGGTCTCAAGATTTTATCTCTTGAGGAAAACCACTCTCACACACCCAAGAAACCCTCAATGGTGGAATAAAATAAAAATGACAGAGAAGATGATTCTATCAATCTTTTTCTTGAGTAATCTCTCACGCGACAGAAGAATGAAATGATGGAGAATTTTTCTCACGTCCTTCACTGCCTACAGATAGCATCAGGTGCATCTTCATCAAGCGGCCAATTTGGAGGCACCTCACCTTTTAAGGTATAGATCAATTTTGATATTCCTATATTTGAAAGTCAAATTTATGTGGATGCCCTAGATAAATGGTTAAATTTGTTAGAAAGTTATTTCTTTGCTCACAATTTTTTCAACAGAGAAAATATCATCTTCGCGCTTCTTAAGGCTCTCCCCAATGTCAAAAATTGGTGGGAAACTTACTGGGAGAAAATTTCCATAGAGGAATCTGGAATATATGGGGCTGAGCCCACTTGGGATTTGTTTGTGGATGCGGTAAAGGAACAATACTACCCCGTTGTCAACTATGAGGACCAATACATGAGATGGACCACACTACGACAAGAGAGGGGACAAGAAGTTATAAAGTTCACCAATAAATTCCATACCTTGAGCACCAAGCTGGGTATCAAAGACTCTGAGCGACATCTAGTTCTGAAATACCACGGGGCTCTACACAGATACATCCAAATTGAAATGGATTTTCTGGACATTTCATCACTCAGTTCTGCTTATCAATATGTTGTTAAATCTAGCAGAAATTTAAGCACCAAAAAAAATGGGAGTTCAAGTCTACAAATCCGTGACAACCAAAGTATGAGAAAGACGACCCTAACAAACAGTCTCCCGAAAACCAATCCAAGCTAGAGGAAAAGAAGGGTCAGGGAAAGACGAAGAAGGACACTGGAAAATGGTGCGATTTCCACAAAATACCCTCACACAACACTGATGAATGTCGCTCAAAACAATCATTGGTGGTCGATATCAAAGACAAGGAGTTGAACCTTGATTCAGAATCTGATTCTAAAAATACTCGTAAAAGACAGATCATCGATGCAAACCCCACTGCTATTGTCGTGACTATAGCAATTCAACTAGAAGAAGTAACAGATCATGAAGAGGGGAAGTGCCTTTTCATTCACAGATTTGGGTGAAGGAGACCTCGTTGCATTTTATTTTTGATAGCAGAAGCTAGAAGAACCTCATATCTACATAGGTCATCAAACAATTGGGATTGTCGACAACACCACACCCACATCCATACAGCATCGGGTGGCTTCACCAGGGACAAGATCTTCGTGTCATCTAGTAGTGTCGATTGTCATACGGCATCCAACCCTTCAAGATTGAGGTATTATGTGATGTTGCCCCACTGGATATCTGTGATGTTCTCTTGGGCCATCCATATATGTGGAAACGTCATGTTGTTTATGAGTCTTGACCCCGCAGTGTCATTGTTTCTCTAGGGGGTCATCTCTACAGAATAACAGAAGTAGTTTCGACTATTGTTCCACCTAAACAGTTTCGCAAGGTAATATCTCATACTACAAAATTAAGCTTCTTCACAATTTGTTCAAAAGGTGAACAGAATGATACTACAACTACTACAGCCTCGGCCCAAGCACCTTCTATCCAACAAAAGAAGGTCAACAAGATTGCAGCAAAGTGTAAAGATTCCTTCTGCGCACAAGCATCTCATCTAGCCAGACTGGTTAAAAAGTTCCAACCCTTCTAGCCACATGTTCATGACAACCTTCACAAGATAAGTAGCACAACTTCTCCAACAAGGCAAGCAGCTCATCAAGATGCAGATTCAGCAAACACTCTTCCCTCTCCCCCAGGCACTCAATGTAATGGATACCATTGCTTCCTAAGGAGGGAGGATTGATCTAGGTGGATATTGATGGCCACCCACCTTTTCCAACTGGCTCAAAACAGTTTTTCGGCAATTTTGGTAATTTACTATTTTTAGCATTTTTTTGGGGTCCCAAACTTTCGGGCTTGTTTTGAGGCCCTAAACGACGTTTTTTGGGAAACCGAGGTGAAACAATTATTTTCCTTCGATGGTGCTCACATCAAAATTTGTAGTCCTCGGATAGATCTTTCTAACGGTGTATCGAGTGCCCCAAACGGAGATCGTATGCAAAAGTTGCACCCTCGAGAAGTTGACGTATCAACTACCTCTATTGGGGCCCAAAAACCTTTTGGATTTTCATCTTCCGAGGTTAGGGTTTTGGATTTTCCTTATGTTAAAAATTCCCTTAAAGACTCATTGTAATAATCATCTTCTTTTGAATGCGAGCAGCTGTCACATCTCTTCTCAGAGATAAGATTCCACCATTCTAGTGAGTCTTTCACTCTATATTTTTACAGTCTCTGTACATTTCTTTCATTAATAGAAATCGTGTATTATTGTATCTTTGTTTTTATGGTTGCATTTCTGATACATTTCTGTTATATTATTGGATATCTGTGATATCTTTGTGCATTTTTGTATTATATATCCACTCTCATTTCATGCCAAAAATAATCTGGATCAGTGGTATGAGAGTAGGTTTCTCTTGATCGTTTTTCAGTGGATGTCCCTGACAAGGTCCAAGTATATCAATTTGGGTCTCGAGCTTGTATCTCTTGAGGAAAAATGCTCTCGCACACCCAAGAAACCCTCAATGTTGGAAGAAGAAAAAAAACGACAGAGTAGACGGTTCTATCAAGTTGTTGCTTGAGCAAGCTCTCACGCAACAGAGGGATGAAATTATGGAGAATTTTTTCCACATCCTTCAACGCCTGCCAATAGCATGAGGTGCATCTTCATCAAGCAGCCACTTTGGAGGCACCTCACCTTTTAAGGTATAGGCAAATTTTGATATTCTTATATTTGAAGGTTAGATAGATGTGGATGCCCTAGATAAATGGTTAAATCTGTGAGAATGTTATTTCTCTGTTCACAGTTTTTTTGATAGAGAAAAGATCATCTTCATGCTCGTTAAGTCTCTCACCCATGTCAAACATTGGTGGGAGACTTACTGGGACCAAATTTCCACAGAGGAATCTAGAATATATGGGGCTGAGCCTATTTGGGATTTGTTTGTGGATGCGGTAAAGGAACAATATTACCCTCTTGGCAACTATGATTACCAATACATGAGATGGACCACACTACGGAAAGAGAGGGGCCAAGAAGTTCCAGAGTTCACTAATACCTTCCATACCTTGCACACCAAGATGGGTATCAAAGACTCTGAGTGACATATGATTTTCAAATACAGCAGGGCTCTACGTAGATACATCCAAACTGAAATGGATTTTCTGGACATCCCATCACTCGGTTCTGCTTATCGATATGCTATTAAAATCGAGCAGAAATTTAAGCATCAGAACAAACGGGATTTCGGGTCTGCAAATCCGCAACAACCAAAGTATGAGAAATACATCCCTAACAAACAGTCTCCCGAAAACCAGGCCAAGCCACAGGAAAAGAAGGGTCACAGAAAGATGAAGAAGGACGGAAAATGGTGTGATTTCCACAAAATCCCCTGGCACAACACTGATGAATGTCGCTCAAAACATTCATTGGTGGTATTGTTCCTGAGATTAAACTTAAGGCTCAAAGAATAATGTCAGGCATCAGGAATTAAGGAAAGTTGGTTTTAAAGGTTATTTTTCTTTCGTTAGTTGTGTGAGAGTTAAATCGTCAAATGGAATTAATATCTGAAGAGAACAGAGGTTGTATTTCGTCGTCTGAGTCAATTTATCAAATTGAAAGAGGAGAAGAAAATTACAAAAGCTATTAAACAAACTAAGGTATCAATGATAGAAGAGTCTTACCATGTTTATAGTAGAAATAAATGTAGAATGCACTCCTGAAAGAATATAAGATGTAGTAATCCAAATAACAGATAGGTCTTGTATTTGTTGATAGCAACTACAGAGGAAAAATTGTTTGCTAATCAAATACTAAATGGAACGTAATCACAGTAGTTGTTGTACTAAATTGTAATCATTCATTTGTTCAGGAATGACTTAAAGAGAACAGAATATATGAAACACAAAGAGGGCACATAACTCAAACAGCACAAAATTTGGAATCCATGTCTGCACTTGTATTAATACTCACAGAAAATGAGTTTTCTCAGTTACAATACGGCAAGAAGCAGCATGTGCTTAACCTTTGAAAGTTCTATTTATACAAAAGGTTCTCAACCTTAAACCGTTGGAATTCCCCTTATTTCTAAAATAGTAAAAGATTACAAAATGTAAAATGTGAAATGCCTCACTTGCATATTTTTTGTCAGCCTCCTCATTATGTTGGTAGAGGCATTTTTATTTCTAGTTATCCAGCTCCAACATGGATAACATACACAATCCATCTCATTTGTTTCCAGCAGTGCTACCGTTTCCTTGCTCAATACATTTGATGCATATTCTCACAAATTGCGCCACCAGTAGAGGGTTCTATTAAATTATTAGCTTCAAAAATATATAATTTATTTTCTAATTGAGGCAATCTTTCTTCCATTTTCCTATCTTATGAAACTATAGACTGTAATTGCAGATTGAGCTTCACTAGCCATCTATTTATCTAAATAATATCAACCTATTTTATCTGTGAGATTTCGTCCTGAGCCTCTTCCATATTTGTCTTAATTTCAAGTTGATGTTTTGTTATGTCAATCCGTCTCAGTACTCCAGAGCTATCTTCTTTATCAAGGCCTAATGATTCTCTGTTGAGTGAGTGGAAATACTCTTCACAAAACTATTTCACTTCCTTAGACGTTTTCCTACTTTTAGCTATGCTATATTCCCAAGCCGTTAGTATTATATCACCTCTGGTATGTTTCGAAACGGACAATATGGAAGCCATAGTTGCTCCTTCTTTTGTTGATGACACAACTGCTTCTTGGAAGGTAGTCCAGGTAGAAATAGC
>JASDQU010737425.1:56766-67439 GCA_032191745.1 Picea mariana
ATATTTTTTGGGAGGGGGGATTTATAGGGAAAAGATCATTATGCATGTTATAATAATGTCATAGGGAGGGTGAGTATTTGTATCATTCTATGTTATCAGAGAGAAGGGATGGTTTCTTGAGACAAAGAAGATTTTATTTTTGATACATCATCAAATTGTTTGCATACCTCTTCTGTTGGGACTAGGAAATGCAATAGGAATGTTTTTAATGCAAATGAGGCATCATATTTTTCAGCTAGTCATAATTTTGATGATAGTGAAAGCAATTTTATTCAACATGTTCCTCATGAAAGTCCTAAATCAGAGGACTTTGAAGGCATTGATGATGAAGAGGAGGAATATGATGGTGATAAATCTAGTCAGAAATTTAATAGTAATGAAAATAATCAAAATGTAGGTCAAAGTGGAGACTTTGATCAATGTTTAAATGATTGGGATGAAAATTTTCCTCCAAGTGAGGAGTTTCAAGGTACCGATGAAGATTTCCAAGGCACCAATGAAAATGATGTAGAAATTCTCTCAAGTGAAAATTTTAAAAGCAGTGAATATGATTATGACAATGGTGGACACTTTTTCCCGAGTGGGGGATTTAAAGACAACAATGTTGGTGATCATGAATTTCCTCCAAGTGAGAATTTTGAAGGTACTAATGAAGATTTTCCTCCAAGTGAGGATTTTCAAGGAACAAATGAGGATTATGAATAATTCCCCCCAAGTGGGCATTTTAAAAGTGATTATAATGATTATGGAAATGTTGGATAGTATTTCTTGAATGATAAATTTAAAAGAAGCAATATTGGTGCTCATGATTTCCATCCAAGTGAGGATTTTCAAGGTATTGATGAGGATAATGAATACTTTCCTCCAAGTAAGGATTTTTAGGCTAGTAATGAGGATGATGCAGAATATATCTCAAGTGGCAATTTTCAAAGTAGTGAAGATGATTACGCCAAAGGTGGACACTCTTTCACAGGTGATAAATTAAAAACGAATAATGTTGATGTTGATTTTTCTACAAGTGAGGATTTTCAAGATATTGATCAAGGTTTTCAAGGAACTAAGTAGGATGGTGAAAATTTTCACTCAAGTGGCGATTTTGAAAGCAATGAAGATGATTATGTCAATGGTGGACACAATGTTGATGATGATTTTCCTCCAAATGATTATGTAGATGATTATATTCTCAATCATTCAACTGCAACGAATCAAGGTGATTGACATTCTCTAGTTTAGTCTCCTGACAATGATTTCCTTGATACGCCTTGTGCTGATAAGAAAAATCCTTCTAGTGAGGATGATGAAATATTGGAGACATTGCAAAGAAACATTGTAGCTCCGACCAAGATTAGACCTTTTTATATCAATACAAATCATTCTAGTTATACAAGGTCTAGAAAATAATTTATCACTAAATCAATTTCCATAAGTGAATTGATTTCAAGTGAATGTTGTCAAAATAATTGTTTGAAAAGCACGGAGTACATGCATTCCTTAAATAAAAGGAAGACATATTTTTCAATGAATAGGAGCATGAAAAATTCATATTTGATGGGGTGCATGATATCCACCAATACAAGATATGATTATCACATTGGGAATATTTTACTATGTAGAAAATATTTCAAAAAAATTCACTCAATTGGTAATCTTCATCTATCAAGAATATGGACAAGGTTGGAAAAATATCCAGCATTTTATTCAAAGGTACATGATGGATGAGAGTTTGGTACATTCACAAACACTACATTGTCATGGATGTGTGATTTATTTTCCAAACATGGAGAGTGTATGCCATATAGAGACACAATACATATTCCAGATAATTTTTCAAGGAGGGAAATCTACATCTTGTACAAAGGATATGTTGAAGGTGTTGAAGGAAATGGTATTTTTTTTACATATGCATATTTTACAAGAATATGGAAGAAAAAATTCAATAATGGTTGTATTCCTAAGAAGTCAAGGATGGGGATTTTTAGTATATGTGCTACTCTTAAATCAAGAAGAGATAAATCTGAAGGGGCATAAAGAGGTATGTATTTATTATTTTTTTATTATAAATTGAATAGTTATCAACTATGAAAACATACAATCCATATTTTAATTTTATGTCATTTGTAGATTCCATAGTCAAAGCACTTCAAGAACATCATAATAAACAATCAAGTGAAAGAAAAAAGTTGTACAAACATCAGAAGAAGTGTTATGATGCTCCAAAAACATATTTAGGTACGATAATTGATGGTATGGACCAAAAGAAAACACTTCTACCACATTTTGTTCGTACACCCAAAACTTTACAGGAAAAGAATTTCATTCAGTTTCACTTAGTTGGTTGTATGGTTTTCAATGGAAAAATGTGTCCAAGGGTTTACTTCACAACTCCAAATATTCATAATGATGCAAATCTGACCATCACCATAACTCATCATGTGCTCACTCACTGGTATGGAAATCTTCATCAAGTTCTCTATCTATAGTTGGACAACAATAGTCATGAAAATAAAAATCAAATTGTGCTTGGATATCTAAGCATGCTTGTTGAGATGGGAATCTTTCGAAAGGTGAAAGTTGGTTTCCTTTTTCTTGGACACACTCACGATCATATTGATCAAATGTTTCAGTCATTTTTCAATAACATTGAAGAGGAAAAATGTTAGAAGTCTACCATCATTGATTGAATGTATTAATAAAGCATACATTCCATAGATTGCTTTTCATATATTAGAAGAAATTTTTGACATGCAAAGATTTATTAAAGGATCGCATCATGAAGAAAAATGTATTGAACAACTTAATGACATTATCTTCCAACATCAATTTTGTTTCAAAAACATTGATGGGAAAATACTTATATGGGGAAAGCAGTATTCAACTACTACAGAATGGGGGCCTTCATCAGGTTTATCATTTTTTAAGTTCATTCCAGATCATCTAATATTTGCATCAAAGTTATTACTTTTACAATCAATTGTTGAAATCCATAATGCACAAAGGCATAATAGAGATGTAGATTATTATAAATGCTTGGAAGAAATAAAAAAGTCCATTAAGGATACATATGAGTACTTTGATGTTGCTGATTGTGTTTGGTGGGAGTCTTTTTTCAACAGTCAAAGTTACATAATTTCAAGCTCAATAAATGAAGATACAATGTTGAGGACTCCATTTCATTGGCCACAAAATATGTTAAACGAATCTGAAGAAACAAACATTGTTGAAGTTCAACAAGAATCCCAAGGTGCTATTGAGTTTACACAAGCAGAGGAAAGAGAAATGTGTATTGGTTCGTGAAGTTCATGTCCACAACGAGAATACATGGAATACCTTTATAGGGGTTCAATAAAAGATATTAAGGAGGGCAACATGATTGTAGTTTTAGCGACTGAAGATCCACATGGTTATCCATTCTGGATAGGAAAGGTTATAAAGATTGAGAAAGAAAATCATGATGTTATTGCAATTGAAGTACATTGGTATGCAACAAGTACACACCCATTCAATGGTGTGTACAAGATAGATATGGTGGTTGATAAACATGTCGATAGAAAGAGAAAAAGAAACAATCAAAATAAAACTTGTCGTCGCACTGACCTCTTAAAATTAGATGACGTTGACATACTTGTTTATGACTTCAATTTGAGAAATAGAGGAACTCTTCGCTCCAAGACAACAAATATTATCAAGAGGTTGTTTCCACAAGAAATAAATGAAAGATGAGAATCTGTTGAACTTAGTCATAAATCTAAAAGGCATTTGACATATGAAATGTTAGGCATGCATGTAGACTTAGATGGTGCATTCATTGACAATAGAGAAGAGTATGGGTCATCCACATCTCCATCCAAACATTCATCTGAAGATAATGTAGACTCTGATGGTATTTCAGAAACCACGAGTCAATCTGAATAAGTGTATAAAACATTTTATGCTTTTTTTATCCGTATGATTTTTATATGGTAATTATAAATGAGCATTGAACTTACATATGATATTACATGCAGAGGGGGAGGGTGGCCCAATATTCACACCTCCACCATTCTTGACACTCCCAGATTTCAGCTACGTACCACCACCCTTCTTCCATCTAGAGAATCTCGTGCTAGTCTTTGAGCTAAGAAGTTGCATGGATGATCAAATTCATTGGGACACCCTCATGTATCAATGAATCGACATGCTTTATGAGGCCTACTCAAATGAACCAACAACCCAGCGTTGTCCAACATGTGTGAGGCCATTCATGCTCCAACCCAGGGACGACCCCCTAAGTGATGATTTGAGCAACACACCCTCAAGTGTAAATGTGTAATCTACTTGTTTTTCCTATCACAATAATTCTCAGCTCGACTCCTTGCTCTGCTACAGTTTAGTTTTATAGTTATTTCTTTTGTTTTTAGTTTATGTCTTCTATCCTTCTTAGTTTCCTAGCAAAGTGTTGTAAAGACTTGAATCCGCCACCTGCTTTGGTTTCTGTTTGGCAAGGAAAATGGTGGGTTTCCATTTTGAACAATGACGTCACAGTCTGCCACCTGTTCCAATTTCTGCTAATTCGGCAGAGCAACTGGAAGACTGTAGCCATGTGACTTTTTTGTACAATAAAAGTTATATTATAGGAATTCCCCCCTTTTTACTCAAAAAAAAAAAAACATATGATCTTACATGAAGTTATTAATCTTTTGTTATGTTTTATGAATGATAAGTTTTTTATTATGGATAATGTGATAAAATTTATTAGCTCATATGTTTTGAATATGGACAATATAACAATAATTTTAAGAAATTATTTATGTTTCATTCAATGTAACTTGTATTTACTTTTTTATTATTATAAATAAATAAATTATGAAAAAGTAGCGTTGAATTTTAAAGTATATTGTCATATTTTCATGGCATTATGTACTACCTTGTTCTTTGCGTGATAATAATATTTAAAAAGTAATGATGAGTTCTTTTACCACATTATAAAAGTGTGTCATCCGCATACCCCAATTTTAGAGTGGGTGCTACCGGTAGCACTAATTTTCAATTTGATGGTTGATTTTGAGGCTTTGGTTTTAATGGTACCAAGTAATAAAAATACAATTTCAAATTATCTCAAATTTTAACGTTTTGAAAAGAAAAAAATAAATTAAAAAACATCTTTTTTTTTAGGTGTTGATTTTAAGGTTTTTCTGAGCTACTGTCTCAGTTGTGAAGGCAATGTTTGAAAAACGTTGTAATTTTGATCACGTTTAAAAAAATGGTGCTATCGGTAGCACCCCTTTTTGATTTGGGGGTTGATTTTGATGTCTTTTTATGCAAAAGTATTTTTTTTTTGGGCCAGAGTTCTCATTTTGAGGTCACAGTTCTCATTAAGTCAATATCTATGTTTAAAGTAGAAGGATTAATGAATTTTTCATTCTTAATGGAGTAAAGGAAGTGTTGGGGCATTTCTAGATGACCAATGGGTCATACTGACATCCAGAGGTTGATGGAAGCCATAAGAATATGGTTTGGTGTGCTTAAGTTGTAGTGAGAGGGAATATGGAAGAAGGATTCCGTTGAGAAAAATGTTTTTTGACCAAGAATGATGTGAGGCATGAAGAGAAGATTGATAAGTTGGCATGTTTCCTGGGGAACTATTGAAATTGCTCAGATTGTATTTATGGTTCATTGCATACTTTTATAGAAGTTTATACAAGAGTGCTATCTTGTTGTTTTTTGTCATATGAAAAGGGAAACCTAGTTACGAATATGTCTCTGAGACTTTCCATGTGAACATCATGTGGATGGCTATAAAATATCAATAGAGAGGGAGACATGGTGTTGAGTATTCCTATGAGGCTTGTCATAAGAATGGTTGTAAGATCTTTCAGAGGAAGGATATGGAAGATTTAAATGCCCATGTATAAGAATGACATGGAAAAAGGTGCAATAGTAATGTTTCATGCTCAACATCCATAGATATAAATGAATTCTCAAGTGCACGAATGGAACAAATTATAATATGAAGGAAGAAATAAATAGGTTTGTGAGACTGTCCATGAGGATGGTTGTAAATTATTTTTAAATAAGAATGATAATAAGAATCAATAAATAGGAATGAATGGGGTAAAAAGGTGTAAGTGATGCACCTACATATATGAAAATGTACATATACATGCTTAAAGGTATGATATGAATGTTGAAATAAGTGTAATGTGAGGCAACATTTGTACATGATAGATATAAATAATTCCACGGATGCATGGATGAACCTATCATGGAAGGGTCTTATTTTTCTTGCTAAAATAATAGGTTGAGGGGGATGTGTTCCCTTTTCCTCAGTAAAAACTAGTATACATTGATGAAAAGATAAATGAGTAGGGATTCTTTGTTTCCATTATAAAAGGAAACATGATTATTGTTTTAAGGACTGCATATGAATGGTCATGAAAAATCATGAACCAATTAATTTCCAATATATAAGGAAATGAAAAAATAAACTGTTCCTATGGTGGACACCCACACTGCATGCTAGGGCATGTGATTAAAGTGCATTGAATGAAAATTGATGGAATAAACGTGCATGTGTGAGTGCACAATATAAATGCATAATAAAGATGCATTTTGATAATTCCTCATGGAATCTTAGGTAAGAATATGAGATGACAAATATGAGGCTAACTTAAAGGTTGAGTTCATGCCAGACTGTTTCGATATGCAACAAGAGAGTTGCATGTTGAAGAGGTTTTTTTGGAGGAACTATGTAAATAACTATGCCAGGAGAACAAAGATATAACCTTAATGAATGATGAGAATTGAACAACGGGCTACAAAACCTATTTATATAAGAATCCTAGATTACATTTTAAAATATCATGCATGAGTGCCAAGACATGCATAGGAACGAGGACCAATCTAATTTCTAGGTGGGAAATGTGTAGAATATACAAGTTCATGATTCATTATGAACACGAAACTTGTTGATGTAGCATGTTGAATTATCCAAGAAGGTCAAGGTGAACATGACTAGTATTGATCAAGAGATAGAACAAGTAGATCCCAAGAGGGGTAAACTATACAAGAAAAGAAGGAAAAAGTGATTAATACTTCTGTCACTATGAAACTCTGAATAATAAGACAATGTTTTATGCTTAAAAAGGACAACTGTGAAAATAAGTACAACTAGTAACTGAAAGATACAATACTTAATGTGCTTAAATGAACGAGCTTGATTAAGCTATAATGTGTTAAGGAAATGACCCCTTGAAATTAATTCATCTATGATGAAAGTTTACTGATGGGATAATCCCTTAACTCATTTCTTGTTGTCTATGATGTTTCTCTGGGATGAGAAATTGACACGTTGATGAATGTAAATATTTTGGCACGAGAATGTTGAGAGCTGCGACTAAAATTTAATTGTGGTTGCACTCATGAAAACATTGGGGACAAGGTGATGGAGTGCACACAGATATGCTAATTCATATATGAAAATGTTTTACTGAAATAAATGTTATTGTACACGCATTTGATTTAACATGAAAACTAATGTAAAATGTGAATGTGGTGACATATGCCAAGTGTAGAAAAGATTGGAACTATTATGAAAGGACAACTACCCATAGTGAAGATCCTCAGACATTTGTGAATGCAATAAGGATGATGATAAAAAGGAAATAATGAAATGGATTTAGAAGTCTCCAGGAAGCACCACTGAAGAGGTAATATCAGAGAAGGTGTTGTGAGCCAGAACATGTATAAATATTTCGTACCCATGTGACATGAGAGGTAAAATGGATTTGGGTAATAATTCTTTCTAAAATAGTCTATGCTTTGATGGTATGCATGTGATTTGAATGGCTTTTGTATGCCATTGATACCCAATTAGGGTATGATTCCGGAAGAATAACCTACATGATGGAGTTGTGAACCTATGATAGCCAAGGATTATTGAAATCCTTGGAAAAATACATGAACACATATATGTCACAAATACATTTCCCAATCAAGGAGTGATTGGGAACCAAAGTGATCAAAGGTATCATGATGATGTAATTCATTAAGGAAATGCATGTTTTCACGAGTGTAGGTAATGTACTACCCATTATGGAAGGAGGACCTTCCAATACTCTATCAAAGTTGTATCATGGTAAAGAGAGATATTGGGTTACCATGGATGTTGGCACCCTAGTTACCAATGAAGAAATAATGCTTGAATGCATTCATTTGAAAATTTTAGATTCATGTGTGCCAATTTGAGGTCATGATCAATTGAAGTAGGAAAACATAGTCCTTCTATAAAAATAAATGTGCATAAGGAAACATGTGTTAAAGGGGTGGATGAGTTCCAACCAACCAAGGGAAATTGCCTAATATGAAAGGTAATAATATTAAAATTAATGAAAAAGTTCCTTGTGTGTTAATGTGAACATGGATATTGGCACGTTGATTAGATTCATTTTGATATTTGATTTCATTTTGAAATGCTTGGCACGCTAAAGTAATGCATGCATAAGGAATGGTATTTCCTTTTTGAGTAAATGATTGTTAGTATGCATAGATCTATGATTGTTTTTGAACCACTAAAAGTGTGCAATGAAAATATAATGTGCATAAGAACTAACAATTTGTTGGTTGATTGAAGAGGAAATTGCAGGAAGAAAGGCATTGGACATGGTTATGTTGTAAGCCCATAATGAAGACCAATGTTCATTGGTTATGAAAGAGACAAACTACCATGAGAAAAAATCTCATTCTTGTGGGATTTGGTTCCTATGTGGAATAGATATGAAAATGATAATGTGAAATTTGAAATATGTGGGTGACAAATTTGAAACAAATTTGATTAAAATTGATGATAACATCTCACGAATTTTTGTATGCATGTGATATAGGTAAGAGGAAAAGAAAATATATCCAAGGAGGATAGATTATGGTTGTCAAAGATGAAAATCATGGAAAAGGGATATTGTAATGAAATGAGAACTCTGTCATAAGCCATGATTCCCATAGAATGATATGTCATGGTGACATGGGTCTAAGTGATGCTTTGGAAAAAGAAGGCATGAGGGAAACCTCAATTGTAAGACTCAATGTAGTCTCTGAAAATATTATTTTGCGAGAAATATTTGGCAGGAAAGGACCATCCAAGAGACTCTATAGAAAAGAAGGGCATGCATGAGCCTATGAATAGAGGATGAGTGATCGCAAGGAATAGGAGACTCGAATAATTTTTGTAATATGTTGATTTTGATCCTGTGCACAATGGGCATGTCAAAGAAAACAATGAGCCAAGATAATGAGACAACCATGATGCCAATCCATAAACTAAACAAATATGTATTATGTTGATTGTAAATTCCCTCTTGAGTTATGAAAATGAATAAAAAATTTATGCATGGAATGATGAATTGACATGCTTGTCTTTTGAAATTTTTGTAGGAATGTGATAAATTCCAAAAGTCCGAGTAAGGACCATATCAAGAAGAGGAATAAAATTGTCGGGATAGATGAAATAAGAAGGCATGGAAGGTATTGGTGAAAAATAAAGAACACCGAGCATGATGTTCCTTTGAAGGGGGGGATGGGATTGTAACACTGCTTATCTAAACCATGAATACATGTAATAAATCATGATTAGTGATTTCCATGTAATGACATGTAATAAATCATGATTAGTGATTTCCATGTAATGACATGTAATAAATCATGATTAGTGATTTCCATGTAATGACATGTGAATATTGTAAATGTATTTATGTTTAATTTTAAATTCCAAAACTGACTATGGGGTGAAGCCTTAAATTACAAACCATGATATCACTAGTGGAATGAGAGGAGGCACTAATAAACTAAAGGACCTCGAGACTTATTCATATTACTTCCCTTAGCCCCAATTTGAATAAAAATAAACTAATGAGGGAGGTTGGTAATTGAACAACCAATGACCCAAATGAATGGAAGTATAGAGGGATATCAAAAGGGACAAGAAGCGGTCAGTTAGATGATAGTATGAAATATTAGCACGGGCCCCCAAGATTGACCCATGAGTTTCCTTCTAACAAAAGAAATAGAAGGACCTGTCAAGAACATTCCTAATTCATGCATGTGACTGGGATATGCATAGAGAGAGAATTGGAGGACGGTCAGACCTCTGAGGAAGGGAGACGTTGAAAGGAATGCATGAACGCCCTCCATATAATGATCAAAGAACCCATAGAAGGGTTCTGATATAGAGGATATAAGACATGAAACCCGATCTAAGATAATAGGGCTATGAGATTGATTCTGGGAAGGATTTTGATAAACCTCGAAGAGGCCTGGGCTAGGTGGGTGTAAGAGAAAATATATACAAAGAGCAGAGTGAAGGAGAGTAACCTTCAAATATTGTCAAGAACCTGAGAGAGATTCCCTAGTGGTATCATGGCTTGGAACAGGGGTGGCCAGAATGCTAAGAGTGAATGCATCTGATCCTACGATTGGGTAGAAAGGAAAACACCCACAGTCAGTTGGTTGGCTACAACTTGCAACTAGATAAGTATTTCATAAACTCTATGTAACTGAATTGAAATGCATGATTGAATGCATGTAATTGCACTATAAATATACATACTTGATTTATAGTAATGATGATTATTATACTGGAAAACTCCAACATTTGAGTGATAGTAGGATGGTAAGAATAGTGCATTCCCTATACAACTAAATAC
>JASDQU010737425.1:78518-103707 GCA_032191745.1 Picea mariana
TTCATGACTTTCTTGTATTTATCAAGGCATCCGTTAACATGTTTACTTTTTAACATTTACCTAATCACATAAAAAAAATGTTGTAAGGTTATATAATTACCACGTTTAATGATTAAATAGGATTAAACCGCGACATCTAAACAATTATCCTCAACTACCAGCCTCATTTTGGCATTCACCAACGCTATGTACCTTTTGGCGTTAGTGTTCTTCTTAAGACGCTTTTCTTGGTGGGTGGTCTTGGGTATGACAATTAAAATATTTATAAGCGAAATTATTTGTAAAAGTCACATCGTGTGGTTCGTTGGTAGGGCAGACAAGCTTATTTACTTTTAAATAAATTATTACAACTAAAATTAATATAAAAAAAAATGATAATTTAATTATTAAATAGGCGTATTAATACTTTTAAACAACTTATTAAAACCAAACATTTATATATATATATAAAGAAAATATCCGTGGAATTTGTTGGCAGCCTTTAAGGTCGGGATTCTGGCATGAGGCCCACATGCCTGGCCTCTGGATCTCAATACCAAAACCTAAGCTCGCCTCTTTGCTCGGCTCGATGTTCTACTTCTTTTGGCGTTCTCTTTGTTGCCTCCTTCATTTTCTTAGTCTGCAAGGGTTGTTATTCAGGAGCTGAAATCACAAGGGTTTGGAAAGAAGGCCATGGCTGTGGCGATCCTCACGCTTCTGGTAGATGTTTTGGCCGCCAAACATGGCGAAACCAAGCCCTCTTTAGCAGGCTAATGATATTCGATCAAGTGATGGTGATGGGGCTTACTGCTCTAAAAATTCCAGCAGGCATGTTGACATCAACAACCTCAACAGAAAATGAGAAGTCAATCTATAAGGCTCTTGAAAAGGGTGAAGGGGAGCTTAAGGTTTTGTATGTGACACCAGAGAAGATATCAAAGAGTAAGCGATTTATGTCAAACTTGAAAAATGCAACCATGCAGGCCACCTTTCTTTGATAGCAATCGATGTAAGTATTCAAAACAAGCCACTCAAATACTGTATTTTAATTTTTTTGAATTGCATTTTAATGTTCTTTCTCTTAGTTGTGTGCACTTTGGAGCTTTAGAAGCATATTTTGTTTTGAAACTTACTGGACTGGTGCTAACTTGCAACCTTAATTCATTGATGAAGATATTATACCCATTACTGTATGTGTTTCCTTCTTTTAAACATGTTTTCTGAGAAGATAAAGAATATTCCTGAACAAAATTTCTTCAATGATAAAACAAGCACCATGATTATAGTAAATTATGGAACCTCGAATGCATGGTAAACCTTTGGCCATTATCACGTAAGTAAATCCATAATATGGGATAGGATAAATGAGTTTATTAAAACAAAGTAAATCCATAATATGGCAAATTTCGCGGTCTCCATGGTTGTCTTCTGTGGAAAATTCAGCAATATTTGTCAAAACTTTTGCTTGATCTATAGCGGAATTTTCTGTAATTTTTAATCCAATTGGATGTTTTTTTTTTAATTGATGTATTTGATTATTGATTTTACCAAATATTTCATCCATCAATATGACTCTCTTTTTTAATCAAATTCCTCGTTCCTTATGCCCCAGTGAGGAGATTCTGAATTTACGCCTTCTGTGTTGCTCTATTTTTCGGACAAGGTATTATATTGAACCCCTTAACAGCTCTGTCTGGACGATTATCCACCCTCAATGTTGTCATGGTGGTGCACTGATTTTACAATTGTATCCATAAAAAGCCCCGTATGAAAGTTAGATATTTTTATTTCATAAACTGTCGAGGTTCTGTTCGTTTCGACTATCCTTGGATTTCACCTTTTCCCATCCTCGCGGGCGTGGGTTCAAGGTGTAGGGATTAATATACAAGAAGTATTGAAAATGTTATCTATTTCAAATTTTAGCTTGTATTTTTGGATTCAATGTCTCTATTATGGACTTTGAGAGCTCGAGAACTGATAAATTTTATGATCTTTTTGTTTCGTAAAATCATTCTCTTTCATATATTGGCACATTCTGGTATGCCACACATTTAGATATTTATATAAGAGTTTTGCACAACCCACGTAAATTTGACCATGGAGGTTTCATTGATAGAAGTTTTTCCCTTTCTGTTTTGGTGCAGTTGAATCAAGGTTCTTGGTTCTTTCTGTCCCTTTAAAATAGCAACAACCGAGATCCAATAATAATTTGCACGTAGCTTTTGGTCTTTGACATATAAAAAAAAAGACAGTTGTAATAACGAAACGGACATGTGAGAATTTGGTCCTAGCTAGTCGAACAAGAAAGACATGGATCTATATTCAATATGCAATCAAAGGATTTCCCCCAACGAAGAATTCCCCCTGCTTTGTTTTCGCTCCGTGATCAAGGAGTGCCATGCACGAGCGAAGCAGCATACCAAAAAAAGAAAGGTTTTGGAAGAAAAAAAAAGAAGTGGATTCCCTTTACTCTTTGAGTCCAGCACTTTAAGTCCCTAAAACTTGGCAAGTTTGTCTTGCTTGCCATCGTCCCAGAAGAAACTCACACCACATGATCTGTCTTGACCACAAATCGTGACCCGCCTCCATGTTCTCAAGTAGTGCACTTATTCTTTACCATACAAAGACATCTCCTTCTCCTGGACCACGCCTTTCAGTCTCATTGAGCTTTCAACTCTCATATGCTACTGGGTTACCTTGTTGTACTAGCATTTTTAAAATAGCAGAAAGAGGGATTTAGAAGTGCTAGTTTTCTTCACTTGTTTTCATCTATTCTGTGATTCATGTTGGGTTTTGAATTTGATTATCAATGACTAAACCCTAAATTTTTAACCTAGAAGCGCCCACTTGCTGAATTTGGAAGATTGTCGTGTTTTGTGAGGGAAGATTTTTCTAGATTTGCTTCCTTTCATTTAATATCGCATGTTTTCACCTACAACAAGCTCCTCCATTTTCACAAATACCTCACACTTGAAGGTGAACGACATTCTGTTTACAAAGTTCTTGGTAATTTTGACAAATTATGTGATCTATTCCTTCTCTTTGGATGAGGTCATTACGCTAATAGACATCCTGCTAATTTCTGCAATAATGGTGTGAATTATTTTGGGTGTTTACATAAGGTCATTCCTCTTATAGCCTTTATATAGTATATTCAATTGGGTTGAACCATTTCCTTTTCTTAAAACAACTATGAATAAGTTTCAATTTTCTTCCTTTCTTTACACAGTTGATTTATCTTTTCACTTGCTAATGGTTGAACACATGCGTTGGAAGTTTAAACCTTGCATTTCGACACTTGCTAATTTGCATTTTGTTCATTAACAAATTAATTCTTTCATAAATTTATCATGGTTAGTAAATTTGCTCTAAGTAATCTGAGTCGGTAAAAATCTGATCTTCCTAACGCTTTGATGAATGGTCTCATGTTTCAACATATGGACATTTTTAATTCCTTTTTAGACTAATTCATACAAATCTGAAATAACCTGGAATATGTCTCTATTTCTGCATTTATATTTCTTTATATTGGTTTTAAAATTTCTATGTTTGGTTTGCAGGTTAAGCGTGGCTGGAGTTAGCGCTTGGAGCTGGGAACATGGCCCATAGGCCCAGATTTTAAACTAAGACGCTCTGATACCAACTGTAATGGCCAAATTAAATTAAACAACCATTTATTTCATAAACTAAGACAATAATTTCATAACAACATAATAATCTTCATAATAGTAACTTCCGTAACTTAAATTTTACAATGAATAATAAATTTTTCTAACATAATACAACAATGCATAATTTTAAATAAATACCTAAGTTTGATGCTCATAATCCTCCGTTTGTCCACGACTTGCCTCCGTAATGAATAAGGATAAAAACACTGCCCAAAACCTAGTTCCTCCCTGCCAACTAGGTAACTTCCTAGCTCCAGGATATCATATGGATATCCTGGCCCTCATGCCCAAAACCTCCAGCAACTCCGGTGCCTGACTGATACAATCCCACTCCCAACACTCCCCCTTCTCTCTGCAAATCAAGAGCCCCCAAAATCAATCGCTCCTCTCCCATCGAATGATCTCCCCTCAAACTCCTTCCCCTCCATATCCCTCCTTCACCGACTTCCCCCTCATTTACTCCCTACCTAACCCATTTATTACCTTCTTATCCTCCCGCCGTTAATGCCCCTTATCCCTCCTTTATTATTTTATCCTCAAGTAGTTAATATGTTATCCCTTGTTGGATACGTAACTTAATTTAATAATATAATTTATTATCCTCCTTTTATTTATTTACCTTATTAATTAATGAGTTAATTAATACTTAAATTAATCATTAATCAAGCATGAATAACTAATTAATAATAATTAATTAGTTAATGTTATTTTAAGAAATAATTATGGTTTAGCTAATCTTTTAGGATAGTTATATTATTAATTATAATTAATAATCATATACACCTATTTAAGCAGGGTCATTACATAGATGGTAGCCATAAGAATATGGTTTGGTGTGCTTAAGTTGTAGTGAGAGGGAATATGGAAGAAGTATTCCCTTGACAAAAATGTTTTTTGACCAAGAATGATGTGAGGCATGAAGAGAAGCTTGATAATTTGGCATGTTGCCTGGGGAACTATTGAAATTGCCCAGATTGTATTTATGGTTCACTGCATACTTTTATAGAAGTTTATACAAGAGTGTTATCTTGTTGGTTTTTGTCACACGAAAAGGGAAACCTAGTTACGAATATGTCTCTGAGACTTTCCATGTGAACATCCTATAGATGGCTATAAAATATCAACAGAGAGGGAGACATGGTGTTGAGTATTCCTATGAGGCTTGTCATAAGAATGGTTGTAAGATCTTTCATAGGAAGTACATGGAAGATTTAAATGCCCATGTATAAGAATGACATGGAAAAAGGTGCAATAGTGATTTTTCATGCTCAACATCCATAGATATAAATGAATTATTGAGTGCATGAATGAAACACATTATAAGGTTTCCTAAGATGAAGGAATAAATAAATAGGTTTATGAGACTATCCGCAAGGATGGTTGTAAATTATTTTTAAATAAAATGATAATAAGAACCAATAAATAGGAATGAATGGGGTAAAAGGGTGCAAGTGATGCACCTACATATATGAAAATGTACATATACATGCTTAAAGGTATGATATGAATGTCGAAATAAGTGTAATGTGAGGCAACATTTGTACTTGATAGATATAAATAATTCCATGGATGCATGGATGACCCTATCATGGAAGGGTGTGATTTGTCTTGCTGAAATAATAGATTGAGGGGGATGTGTTCCCTTTTCCTCAGGAAAAGCTAGTATACATTGATGAAAAGTTAAATGAGTAGGGATGCTTTGTTTCCGTTATAAAAGGAAACATGATTATTGTTTTAAGGGATGGACGTGAATGGTCATGAAAAATCATGAACCAATTAATTTCCAATATATAAGGAAATGAAAAAATAAAGTGTTCCTATGGTGGACATGCACACTGCATGCTAAGGCATGTGATTAAAGTGCATTGAATGAAAATTCATGGAATAAACGTGCATGTGTGAGTGCACAATATAAATGCATAATAAAGATGCATTTTGATAATTCCTCACGGAAAATTAGGTAAGAATATGAGATGACAAAGATGAGGCTAACTTAAAAATTGAGGTCATGCCAGACCGTTTGGATATGCAACAAGAGAGTTGCATGTCGAAGAGGTTTTTTTGGAGGAACTATGTACATAACTATGCCAGGAGAACAAAGCTATAACCTTAATGAATTATGAGAATTGAATAGCGGGCTACAAAACCTATTTATTTAAGAATCCTAGATTACATTTTAAAATATCATGCATGAGTACCAAGACATGCAGATGAATGAGGAACAATCTAATTTCTGGGTGGGAAATGTGTAGAATATACAAGTTCATGATTCATTATGAACAAGAAACTTGTTGATGTAGCATGTTGAATTATCCAAGAAGGTCAAGGTGAACATGACTAAGATTGATCAAGAGATAGAACAAGTAGATCCCAAGAGGGGTAAACCATAAAAGAAAAGAAGGAGAAAGTGATTCATACTTATGTCACTATGAAACTCTGAATAATAAGACAACATTTTATTCTTAAAAAAGACAACTGTGAAAATAAGTACAACTAGTAACTGAAAGATACAATACTTAATGTGCTTAAATGAACGAGCTTGATTAAGATATAGTGTGTTAAGAGCCTGAGAGAGATTCCCTAGTGATATCATGGCTTGGAATAGGGGTGGCCAGAATGCCAAGAGTGAATGCATATGATCCTACGATTGGGTAGAAAGGAAAACACCCACAGTCAGTTGGTTGGCTGCAACTTGCAACTAGACAAGTATTTCATAAGCTCTATGTAACTGAATTGAAATGCATGATTGAATGCATGTACTTGTGCTATAAATATACATACTTTATTTATAGTAATGATGATTATTATACCGGAAAACTCCAACATTTGAGTGATAGTAGGATGGTAAGTATGGTGCATTTCCTATACAACTAAATACAAGACTATTAAGAAGGTGATATACATCACCTTCATAGTCAAAGGGAATTATTGGGCATGTTGTGTAGAAGAGGCTATAGAAGGGCATAAACTATATGTTATCCCCCTTTGATAAATTTGTGGGGTCGCAGGACCTCGAGCCCTCATTCGAGTGCTAGATGATAGGCTTTTGATTGTTGTGGATAAGGGAGAGAGACCAAAGAAAAATCCTTGAATTGTCTAACTTCTGAATCAGAAGAAAAACAATGTTTTGATCTTGAACGAATCACGATCGTTGGATCGACAGACCAAATAGATCCAAACCCTTTATCGATGTAGGTTACCATGCATGTAGACAATGTAACCGAGTTAATATGGATCATTAATCAAGGATTAACCCAGAATTAACCTCAGTCATAGATCGTTGTGGTCTCGTTTAAGAAATATTTGAGGGAGAGGTAACATCAACATGATGTACCATCTTGACCTAGAACACCAACATGTCCAGAAGTTGATAGGTTTCATCCTGTGAATGGAAACATGTAATTGACTGGTGGGACATAGTGCACACCATTGGGTGAACTATGTATTAGACCTTCATATTATCGTTGGACGTTAGAAAAAAAGTTTGAAAGATATCGACCATTGATCGTAGTGCATTTGGGATGTGATGTCATTTGTTGATCGATGTGGAACACCTTGGACATTCAAGAGAAGAGGGATGACATCACTCTAACATTATTTTGATGTCACATTAACTAAAAGAGCCTACGTGTATGAGGAATCCACGTGGATTCCTGAAATTAGTCAAGGTGATAGTCAATGTGTCCCTATCCAGATTAAGGGTTGGAAAAGTTAAATGAATGGGTCCGTGAGTCCACCAACCTTTGAACCCAAAAAAATCACAAAATAATTTAAGTTTTGAGTGTTAGAAGAGAGGAAGGGACTCAAATGAGTTTGCAAGTCTGTGAGTCCACAAACCTATGAACCTGAAAAAATCACCAAATAATCTAAGCGTTGAGACTTCTCGGATAGATTTGTGGAGGGTAGGTACATAATTGTACGTCCACAAGTCCATGTAGATGGAAAAAAGGTTAGGTGTTTAGATTTCTCAGATGGACTTATGAAGGGGAGGTATAGAATTGTATGTCTGTGAGTCTGTGTAGGTGGAAAAGTGATTAAGTGTTGATACTTATCGGATGGACTTATCAAGGGGAGGTACAGAGTTATGCGTATGCAAGTCCACAAGTCTGTGAGTCTGTGAATGAAAAAGAAGTTAAGTATTGGTGGAGGATTCATGAAAAGTATGGATATAGACCATGAGCATTTAGGACCATCACCCACAAATAAGTGAATACAAAAAGGAGGCTAGGAAACCATTAGGATGATAGGTGTCCATTAAAAATAGGATGATGAGCTGAGTTGGGTTCCACCGTGGTAGGCTAGGCTAGTGCCACATCATGATCTAGGTGTTTCCATGTCAATTGGCATGGAAAAAAAAACATTATGTGGATTACACATGATAGTTAGAGAGATGTTGTCTATGTAAACCCAAGAACTTTGGGAGGTCATAGATTTCATTCCAGAGCTCAGTTATAAGTGAAATTACCAACCTTAGAAATATCTTGATCATCAAAAGAGGATGGAACTATGATGGAGAGTATTTAAGTTTTCTAAAAGAAGAGAATATTTAATACCCCATCCCTTAAAAATGTACGTATGGGGTTGGGTATGTTACAAAAGGCTTTAGATATTACCCTAGATGATGCAGACCCCCCTTCTCCCCTCGAGGATGCACGACCTATCAATATAGGATCATTC
Organism: Picea mariana; assembly: GCA_032191745.1. Taxonomy (NCBI): domain Eukaryota; kingdom Viridiplantae; phylum Streptophyta; class Pinopsida; order Pinales; family Pinaceae; genus Picea; species Picea mariana. The sequence continues at coordinate 86,846 of JASDQU010737425.1, forward strand.
AAATCAAGGAGTCAGATTGACTCTTCGGGCCTTTATTATACCCCAATCAATCTACACAAGTCCCCTTTCCTTCAAAATCCAGGTTCTGGCAAACCCGTGGGCTCTATCCTGACCCCTTTGAAGAATTAAATAACAGATGCTAGCTCCCCTCGCTAGGTCCTCTCCTTGATATGACCTTGGGCTATGACCTCACGTAAAAAAGTGATTATGGACCATCTAAAATTGGTTTGAGACCACACTGATTTTCTCCCCGCAATTCACTATCAACCGCCACATGTCCTTTTAGAAATATCGTGGTTTTGATTGCGGCCAATGCTAGGATTTTTTAAATCCGAGCACTTTATGTCCCCACAATCAAGCACTACCATCAATATTCTGACCTTGGTGGTGTCTCATGATCAACGACTAAGATTTTCCTCCTTCCCTTATTCCTCTTAGGAGCCCTCTCTCCCAGATCTCCACAATCTATCGACGTGTGTCACTTTCAAATAAATAGTCTTGATTGATTTCTCCCTTTGGGCTTCGAGAGTTTCAACTCTCAACTCTTTCTTCCTATAAAATGGCTATCTCTCGAAGTGGAAGATCTACTGACACCTGGCCCTAGAAAAAAGATGGCTCAGATGAACTTTGACTTTCCGGCCTTCGGAATTTTTTGTTCAACACATCCCTTTCTTCTGGAGTGACTTTATTCGAAATGGAATATCTCCTACCACCTTTCCTCCTCAAATTGATGACTCTGGCCCACTTCGAGAATTCAGCCTTTGAAAGTCTGAACTTCTCTATACTCTATTTCTCCCAGAGCGTTTTACCCAGATTCCATGATCTAACGACGTGTGTCCTCCTGCAGATCGATGGCTCCTAGCTACTTCGACTATTTGTACTTCGAGAGTTTCAACACTCCACCTTCGATTCCTCCTAGAGCTCATGATCTGTTGACACATTTCCTTCTCAATCTGAGGGTCCAAATTTATTTCATCTCTTCAGGTTTTAGGATTTTCAAACTCTTACGCACTCGTTCCTCTTGGAGTGCTTTCACCCGAAGACTATGGATTTTCACCATGCGTGCCTCTGGATCGGATGGTCTAGATTCGCTTCGTCTCTTAGGGGTTCAATATTTTCAACTCCTACACACTCATTCCTCTTGGAGTTCTTTCACCCGAAGACTCATATCTATTAACACATACCCTCCTAACAACCAACGACCATGATCTGCTCTGAGTCTTCAATGATTCCACTCTCTTATGCGCTCTCAAAGGACCTAAAACTTGTGCACTTTAGTTATATCTGATGGATGTTGATCCCTCACAGTCAAATCCAATGGATGTAATATGTTCTCCTTCTCACATATTTCTCCTTCATCCTGGAACCTGATATGACATTCCATACCTCTTCCTGCAGCTGATCTGATGGTTGTTGTCGCTCCGCCTCTTGAGCTTCTTTGTTCTCCTGGATTTGGAAAATTTTCTAAGTGTTCAAAGGTTTTGGTCTTTGAACCTTCTCCTTCAAAACCGATTGAAGGGGTATTGACTCCACTTTTCCTCCTAAGCTTTGAAAATGAACATTTTCGTCGACTCTGGTGCACACTTGTGCTCTGCATGCAAACTCGCACTACTCCTCCTGAGCTTGTGAATATTGGAACAAGTTCACTTCTGCGAGCACTCCTTGTGTTGTCTCGCTTGAGATTTTTCTTACTCAAGTTCTAAGTTTCAGTCCCTTTACTCCTCAAAGGGATTGTTGAGCCTTCTCGGAATTTTTTTATCAATGCAAACTTGCAGAGCTTTAAAGAGTGTTCAACAACTTTGTGAGTACCTTCCTCTAATACTCTTCTCTTTGAAGATGACAGAGAGTTTTTTTTGTGAACACTTGCACCTTCTCGATGCCCACTTGGCAGAGATCTACAGAGTTCTCAATCATTTTATCTCTCTGTGCTTTCTCTGCATAGCTTCTCCTCTAAGGTTTCAACAACCTTGAGGTTTCCCCTAAGTTTTTATCACTCTGGTGCACCCTCCTAAAATGTTATTTTCTGGCTCCACATATTTCATATGCACACTCCTTGTTGTGGCTACAGAACCTCCAATTCTTTGTTGTGCACTCCTCGAATAACCTAAAGAACCCAGAACGATATTTCAAAATCAACAAAGATAAAAAAGTATATATTCCTATTGCAGATGAAACGTATTATGCATCTACAACATACATAAACACACAAAGATAACATTCATCAGATGCACATAAACACACAGAAAGTTCATATGCAGGAAAAAATGTTTTCTTTCTATTAGGATGAATGTTTGATTACAACATGTGTAGGATGGACTGTAATGGAGTATCATATCTCTCAAGCTCCCTCAAAGGACTATTCTATCTCCTATTTCCTCCTCTGAGGACTTCTAACTAACTTACAACTACCTCCTATTTAGTAACAATACTCCTCCAACAATCTCATTCGGGCATACAACGCATCTACTTATACAAGAGGGTTCCAAGGGTTCCCCCTGAATATTTATCTTATCGCAGAAAAAACTTACAGCTACTTAAGTTACGTTACATTAAAGTCTAGGAGTAAACTACTAGATCATTCTCTCCTAAGACTTTTGATCTTCTTCAGGTTTCAATCAGTAAAGAAAAATATTTGCAGGAAAATCCCAACGTTTAAGATTCTGAAATGATTCAAAGGCATGCTAGGGAGCTGATTTGTGTCTCTACGTGTGCCTGTTGACGATGCTCCTACATCATACTCCTCTACCGGGAAAATCATGAGCTCCTTCTCATGGCTCCCTCTGTTATGGTGTTGAGATCCTCTAGGGTCCCAAACCTGAAATTGGAGTTGTCCATCTACTTCTTTTTCCTACTGCCTCTTCTGCCATACTGCTCCTGCAGGTCCTCTTCTATTACATCCTTCTTTGAAGACTGCTTCTTGTGTTGCTTCCATCAACAATCACTTTTCTCCTCTATTTCTTTGTCCAGCTGGTCCACTGGCTAGTTTTCCTCTTGTAGTATGCTTTGTTGCATCTTCTCTCCATAATTTTCCAACTTAACTTGTTGGATGAGATTCCTTTGCATATTTACCCTTCTCTCTAGAGCCTCCATCTCTTCCCATAGATCAACAAGATTCATTCTATATGTTTCTTCATCCTCTAATGTAGGTTCACATTCAAAATTTATCTCTTGTTTATCTTCCTGGTTGAAAAATTTGAGCCAATCCTATGACTTCTCTTCTCTCTCCATCTCTTGGTCACATTGAAATGTGTGCTCTTTCTCCTTTCTACCAACCCAATCAATCTGAACCTCCATATTATCTTCATCTCCCATGGCACTAGTTGGCCACTCTATTGTAGACTCCATTTATGTAGTCTCACCACTGAGTTGTTGTTCATATTCCGCCTCTGATAGATTGACTTTTGTCATCTCCTCTTGTGTTGGTTCAACTCCAACTTCCTCCAGCTTCTCTCTAGGCTCGTATGCTCCTCCACATGTTTCCAAATTAACCTGTTGGATATGCCTATTCTGCATATTTACCCTTATCTCTCGGTCTTCCAGTTCCTCATACAACTCAACAAAATCTATGTTTTTTGCTTCCTCTTCCGCTGTAGGCTCCAATGTTGTAGTCATCTCCTGTTCAGCTCTTGGATAAAATTTTTGAACAATTCTGCTGAATTCTCTTCTCCTGCAATCTACATGACTGTCCCCAGGCATCCATTTTCTAGTTCTATATTATCCAACCAATCCTCCAACATATTCATCTCTTTCTTCCATTGAGTGAACAATTCATCTGAATTCTTCTCTTTTTCTATTGGGAAAGACATCAATGTTTTCTCCTTATCCCCCTCTTTGACAGTATCTGCTGGTTGTATTTCACTTGTGGTACATGCATCACATACACAGTTAGCTTTAAAATCATTTGGCCACATGGCCTATTTCTTAGATTCTTGTTGCACCACCTACTCATGTGCAATACTTGTACTAGCCTCTGTTGGACTATTTTTCAAGAGTATTTGAATTCCCCCAATGATCAGAATGCATTTTTTATCCTCCTCCACCAACTCTCCTTGCTGATATGAACTCTCAGTTTAGTTCATGAGACTTTTAGATAGTCTCTGTTATTCTTCCTTTCCCACTTGACAATCTAGGATTTCTCTTCTGACCTCTTAGCATTCTATGAGTTCCTCAATTGATCTCATCTCATTGCCCCCCTAACAATATTAAATTTCACTACTGCCCTCCTGATAGTCTATGATATCCTCAATTGATCTCAGCTCATTTCCCACCTGGATATGTCAAGATTCATCTCTGCCCTCCTAGAATTTTATGAGACCTTTAACTGATCTCACCTCCTCCTCTTCACTGAGGTTCCTCCCAATCTTTGGTTCAAAGATGTGAATCACTTTCTCTTGTATGTCACTAAGGTTTTCAACTTCCCTCAGCCACCTCCTCAACTCTTTTTGCTTCTTTCTAGACAACAAATTTTGAACAGGCCATTTTACCTTCCTATTCAGAGTCCATTCATGCCTCCAGTGTACCTTTGTCTCCTGCTTCATATTCAATGTCAGTCGTTCCATTCTTTCTCTTATCTGAATGAGCTCCTTGCCAATTTATGCTTTACTTTTATTCTTGCGGTCTACTCCTCGACCACACTTATGTCCTTTAGTAGCCATATTTTCTGTCTTCATCCCTCCTGGCTATCTACCATTTGTTGCACACCTTGCAACAATCTTTACATAGCATCTGTACTCTGTCTCTCTTCACCTACTATCTACAGGTGAAATTCATCTTCTGATACCATTAAATGTAGTCAGATTGTATTCTCTTTCCTTTGTTTGTTGTCTACAAGCAATTTTGAGCTTTAATATCACTTGATGATATCAAAATATCTATGTTTCCTTTGTCTGTTGTCTACAAACAAAATCAAGCTCTGATACCACTCGATGTAGACCCCCCTACTCCCCTCAGGGTTGCACGACCTACCAGTATAGGATCGTTCAAATCAAGGAAACAGATCGAATCTTCAGGCCTTTATTAGACCCCAAGCAATCTACACAAGTCCCCTTTCCTTCAAAGTGTAGGTTCTGGCAAACCCTGGGGCTTTGTCCTACCCTTTGAAGAATTAAATAACATATGTTAGCTCCCCTCGCTAGGTCATTTTCCTCATATGACCTCAGGATATGACCTCACATAAACACGTGATTGCGGAGCATCCAAAAGTGGTTTGAGAGAACAATGTTTTTCTCCCCTCAATTCACTATCAACTGCCATGTGTCCCTTTAGAAATACCATGGTTTCAATTGCGGCTCACTCTAGGATTTTTAAAATCCAAGCACTTTATGTCCCCACAATCAAGCACTACCATCGATCTTCTAACCTCAACGATGTCTCATGATCAATAGCTGAGATATTCCTTCTTCCCTTATTCCTCTCCAAAGAATGATCTCCTAGATCTCCATGATATATCGACGCATGTCCCTTTCAAATAAATGGTCATGATTGATTTCTCCCTTCAGGATTTGATAGATTCAAGTCTCAACTCTTGCTTCCTCCAAAATGGCTATCTTCCGAAGTGGAAGATCTGTTGACACCTGTCCCTATCAAACGAACGACTCATATGAACTAAGACTCTCTGGCCTTTGAGATTTCTTGTTCAGGACATCCCTTTCTTCTGTAGTGAATTTCTCCAAAATGGAAGATCTTCGGCCACATGTCCTCCTCAAATTGATGGCTCTAGCCCACTTCAGTACTTTGGCCTTTGGAAGTCTCAACTTATCTACACTTTCTTTCTCCTGGAGTGTTTTACCCAGAGTCAATGATCTAATGATAAGTGTCCTCCCATAGATCAATGGCTCCTAGCTACTTCAACTATTCAGACTTCGGGAGTTTCAACACTCCACCTTCACTTCCTCCAGGAGCTCATGATACATCGACACGTGTCCCTCTGGATCTGATGATCCATATTTATTTCAGTTCTTAAGGGTTCTGGATTTTCTAACTCCTACGCACTCGTTCCTCCCAGAGTGATTTCATATGAAGAATATGGATTTTCACCACACGTCCCTCTGGATATGATGGTCCAGATTCACTTAGGTTCTTCAGGGTTCGATAGTTTGAAATCCTTCACACTTGTTCCTCCTGGAGTGCTTTTACCCAAAGACTCAGATCTCTTGACACGTACCCTCCTGACAACCAACGACGAGGATATTATTTGGGTCTTCGATGATTCCACTCTCTTGTGCACTCTCAAAGGACTTAAGAATCGTGCACTTTACCTGGATTAGATGGATTATGATCCCTCATGCTCAGTTCCAATGGTTGGGATATGTTCTCCTACTCACGCATTCCTCCTTCGTCCTCAACCCTGATACGTCAGTCCAGACCTCTTCCTACATCTGATATGACAGTTATTGTCGCTCCTCCTCCTGAGCTTCTTTGTTCTCCCAGACTTTGGAAATTTTCTAAGTGTTCAAAGGTTTTGGTCTTTGAACCTTCTCTTGCAAAACCAGTTGAAAGCATCTCAACTCCACTTTTCCTACTGATATTTGACAATGAAGATTGTCCTTGACTCTAGCGCACACTTGTGTTCTATGTTCAAACTTGCACTACTCCTCCTGAGCTTGTGAATATTGGAATATGTTCACTTTTGCACGCACTCCTTGCATTGTCTCTCTTGAGATATTGCTTACTCAAGTTCTAAGTTTCAGTCCATTTACTCCTCAAATGGATTCTTGGGCCTTCTCAACAACGTTTTCTCAATGCGCACTTGCAGAGCTTTACAGAGTGTTCAACAAATCTGTGAGTACCTTCCTCTAATACTCTTCTCTTTGAAATTGACAGAGAGTTCTCTTTGTGCACACTTGCACCTACTCAATGCCCACTTGGCAGATCTCTACAGAGTTCTTAGTGACTCTCTCTCTCTATGATTTCTCTGCATAGTTTCTCCTCTAAGGTATTCAACAACCTTGAGGTTTCCCCCGAGTTGTTATCTATCTGGTGCACCCTCCTGGCATGTTATTTCTGACTCCACAGAGTTTAGATGCACACTCCTTGTTGTGGCTACAGAACCTTCGATGTTGTGTTGTGCACTCCTTGCACAACCTAAAGAACCTAGAATGATATTTCAAACTCAACAAAGATAAAGAAATATATCTTCCTACTGTAGATGAAAGATATCATGCATCTACAACACACATAAACACGCATAGATAACATTCATTAGATACACATAAATACACACAAAGTTCATATGTAGGAAAAACTGCTTTATTTCTATTAAGATGAATGTCTGATTACAATATCTGCAGGCTGGACTGTAACAGAGTTTCAACTCTCTCAAGCTCCCTCAAAGGACTATTCTATCTCCTATTTCCTCCTCTGATGACTTCTAACTAACTTGCAGCTACCTCCTATTCAGTAACAATACTCCTCCAGTAGCCTCATTCAGGCATACAATGCATCTACTTATACAAGAGGGTTCCTAGGGTCCCCCCCTCGACTATCTATATTCTCTAATAAAAACCTTGCAGCTACTTAAGTTTCATTACATTAAAGTCTAGGAGTGAAACTCCCAGATCATTCACTCCCAAGCGTTTTGATCTTCTTCAATTTTCAATCAGTAAAGAAAAGGATTTGGAGGAAAACAAAAGCATTTAAGATTCTGAAATGACTCAAAGGCATGCTAGGGAACTGAGTTGTCAATCCACGTGTGCTTGTTGATGCTGCTTCTTCTTCACTCGACCTTTCTATGCACATTCTGAATAACAGAAAAAGGAGGATTTTCTAAGTTATTGTAAAACAAAAAGGAGGTGCTTCATGTGTTGTGTGGGGCGGGTAATGTGGGTAGATTAGTGCTCATCTGTCCTTAAGAATATCGCAATACAAATCATTGGTTTAAACATGTTGAAGTGTGAAATTCAGAGTTATTTGTTTCCTACTTCACCCTACTAATATCATAGTCTGGATAAGGGGTGGTTTCTATTGTGGACTACCGATGATTGTATGGAATTTTCTCGTTCAACTGGTTTTTTGGTCTGCATCATTTGATAGATAAGTTTATAGATCTAAGTTTGTTTTCTTAGATTTTAGAAAAAAAATATTTTTACTTCTACTTAGTATTGTGATGTATTAATGAAAATTATCCTCTTATGGCATATGCAATGCATACCATTTATTAATTTTTATTTCTTTATACTATTCGAGATTACTCGATATGATCCCCTTCTATGGTGTAATAAGTATGTTGTTTTTTTAGATATGTTGCTAACAGTAGTTGGGTCCAACCTTTGAGTTATTGAACTTTGGTTAGCAATTAATGAATTTTAGAAGTTGGTGTTTACATGTATATTGAAATTGTTTGGAACTATATGTTAATCTACAAAGATATGAAAATACAATCACCACACAAGATCCAAAGAACAATATAGAAAACCCATACTTTATAATTATGAAAACCCTTAGGGTAGGGAAACACCATACATTAGAGATTATTATGGAAGGGATCCACTCATGTTTACTTGCCTCTTCGAGGGGGTAACCTCCTAATGAGTTATCACTCCAATCACGATACTTCTCTACTTACCCATTACATTGCTTGAACCCCTTTATATATTGTTACCAACCACATAAGAACATTCTAGAGGAGGAACATTCTATAAGAATAACCTTCTAGTAAGTCTTCTTACATTTATTCCATTGACACTAGGACTTATTTATTAAAAGTGGCCTTTATACATAACAATACTTACCTACTATTATTCCCCTTGGGTACCTCCCTAGTTACCCCATATTATTACCACAGATACACTAGATTCCATCCCCCTTATTAAATTATTTTCCTCAATGCTTGTCATGAGGGTGTACAACCATATACCAAATGAGTATAGTCCAGTGAAGAGGCATGTAGTTTGGAGTAGGGTATCTAGTGAAGATTGTGTATGCGTTATATTCTTTGCACAACTAGAATCTACATTGCACTGAGCATGCAGGGGGATAAGAGGGGCGTGGAGTGTCCCCTTTACCAAGGGGTCACAGGGGGGAAGATACCCCTTGTCTAGGGGGTTTGCATGGGGGTGGGATTAGTTCCCCCAATTTTTTGTTTTACAGGTTTTCATGTCCATTTTTGGGCAGTTTTTCGGCACATGGTCTTTTGTTGATGGTTTTCTATTTACGGTTAAAGAATTAGGCTTTTTTTACTAATATTGGTTATTAGATTAGGGTTTTGGATACTACTGGATCCTATATGTATATTGTACTATAAAAAATGTACAATGAGATAAATAAAAGAAGATGTTGGTGTCCAGCGAATTATATGATAGTAATTGCGACATAAATTATCAATCTGGACTCGTAATCTTATGAGATGTACACAGAGTATATGTAGGGTAAGAGGATTTATAATCTATGCTAATGATTGAAAATAAACATGTTAAACTACTGTCGTTGAATCTAAATATAAGAAAGCACAAAATATGCAGAAACTATCCTAATGCTACATAAACTTGAGACTAAAACTGAATCTGCGAAATCAAATGAGACATAATCTAACTATGAAAGAAAAAACTTAATCTAACTACTAAAGCATGAAATCTAGAATTAATCTATGAAAACATGAAAGCGGGTAAATTAAATCTAATGAAATCATTTTAAAAACATCTACAACAACACACGACAAAAAGGTAAATGAAAAACCACTATGAGAAAGTAAAATATTGCATTAAAACAATCCAATACATGAAAAATAATGAAAATCACTATCTCAAAACTACAAGACTATGAATCAAAGCTCAATCACTCTATTCTTCTATTCTCTATTCTATATAGAGGCCTCCTCCCAAATGAGGAGAGAACCCACTTATTTATACATGAATAAAGATAACAAACTCATAATTACAGATCCACTTTTCTCTCAACCTATCCCTTCAAATCCTCCACAAATATCTTGGATAAGATATTCTATCTCCATGATATTCTCCTTGAAGTGAGCTTGAATTATTATCTCCACATCTTCAAAGAAGATAAGATTCGAATTTGAAGCTAGGTGGTGATTTTTGACTTTGTGAAAATCTTCAAATATGTCTGTAGTCATCACAAAACTCATCCAACTTTGAGATATAATGAAAATATGTTAATTTTCTAATATTTAGTCACAAATTCTCTTAAAAATACTCAAAATAAATAATTTGGAAAATGGAAATGTAAAACCATATGTTTTTATGAAAGTGATGATAATTATGGTTTTATGGAAGAATGAAATGGAAATAAAGGTGACAAATGGTATATGAAAGATGAATAAATTGTCGTATTTTTGTGACCCAACATTCCCCCCAACTGAACTTGTTGCATGTCCTCATGCAACTTTGCATGAATTCTCTTTAGACTTTTGGCATCTTAGTTGTGGCTTTACATGATGATGATGTGTAATCATGAATCATTTCATGATGAGATACATGAGTGGCAACTAATATTTCTTATGGTTGGTTCTTGTGTGACAACCATCAATATGACAAATGTTGGTTCTTGTGTTAACAACATTTGTTCGTTTTACTTATTTTCTTGTTGCAAGTCATAATATTAGAAACATGTATGTAGTAGAAATGATAAGTCATCAATGTACTTAGAAAGCCCCTTTTTCTTCATATTTGAATCATGCCAATATATATAGTAGTATTTTTTGAATCAAAATGCAACGAGGCATAGTTTGGGAAAAACATGTTGGTAAATGGAAAATNAGACTAAGATAAGGAAATTTTCCAAATTTATCTATTTTTAGCACTTAAGGAATTCCATGATTAAAGATTAGAAAAGAACATACCTCCACTTACAATAGGAATATGGTCGATGCGACTGTTGGAGCATGGAAGATGTCGTTGTTGTATGATCATGTGAAAGGTGAATGCTACTATAGTTGCGACTGCTGGATCAGAGAATATGAAGTGGAGGAATCTGAATTGTTGCTGGTGAATCATGGAAAAGAGGAACAATGGCAGTGGAATTGTGGTACTCTCATATGGCTGGAAAAATACTGCTGCAACTACTGATGGAGTCATGGAAAAGTGTATAGTTGTCACCCGCTGCTAAACTCGATGGTACAATTCTAGTCATGCGAATGAATGTGTCGATGTCAAGCATGAAGAGAAGTCATTGGATTACCGATCATTGATGAATGTCGTTAACCAATGCGAGGCAAACTCACCATTGATGTCAATGAGTGCCAAGGTACCCGAGTATATCCTGAAAAGTGTGAATGAATGAGATGATGTCGAGCCACTTGAAAGATCTGACGATCAAGGGACAATGATGTATTCCCATGATTGTCAACGAGAGAACTTGCCATTAAGGCATGCAAGCCTCTAGGTACTCAAATGGACTCTAGTCTATATCCCAAATAATGTGCTAAGGTCGATGGGGCAAGACTTGTTGAAAGATGGGCCTTAAGGAATCCCACATTAGTCAACACGAGTTTCGAAAAATGATTCATAGGACTATAGATGAAAAGGTCTCGGTAGAAACAGTGTGTGTGAAAAAGAAGGCAGGGTAATGTAGTCGTAAAAAAGGAAACTAAATGGTTTTATTTGCAAGGAAAAATGAATGGACAAAGATAAAGAGATGTATGTGACTCAGAAAGGTAGGCACATACAAATTCATGAAGGATAAGGTGATGGAAAGTGGACTTCATGACATGGATGACGAATAAACTTGGAAGGAGAAATGCGGGTATTCATGACGCAAATGGGTTTATGAACGGTTTCTTGTGTAACTGCAAACGTCATGAGATGTATGAAGATCAACTCCTTCAAAGTGTCCAACAAGGCACGTTTCATGGAAATAGTTTGTGATTATTGAAAATCACTTCATCATGAGATGCGACCAGCTGTAAACCTGAAAAAGCTTAGTACCAATTCTTGCATGAAAATTGTGAGATCATGGATAAAAAGAAGGAACTAGTACGAATGTGAGCAAATCAAATTTAAAAAATAAAGTGTGTTTTTACCTCTCAACATTGCGCGCTAATTTTTTTCAACGATAGTTGTTTGAAGAAACTCAAAACATGCCAAAGCAAATATTGTTTTTGGGAATTAGGAAATGTCCATTTGCAATTTGTTTTTATTTTTATAATGTTTTGATTTAAATTGTTTTCAAATTTATTTTATGGTTTTTTTTTATGGTTTTTATTTTTATCATTAATATGTTTTTTATAATAAAACAAAAGATGATCTTGCAGATCCATATTTTGATGCGGCTGGCACAATACTCTGATTATATGTCAAAGGATCTTCAAATTCCTCCATTGTAGGAGAAAATACTGCACACAAAGAAATATTGTCTATCTAGCATGATTTACATGTATCAAACTTATCAACCTTGCAAGTCGTACGTTGCATTCTCATCTTCATTTAAGAGTATTTCCTTATCATAATCATGCTCTCGAACTACATTTTCAAAGTCAGGAGCAGAATGACTAGGAACACCATACCAAGTCTTGGGTGCCCCACAATGATGATAATTCATGCTATACGATGAGTGATCCTCAACATGCCATGCAAACATACTAAACAACATTCCAGTGTAAAGCATGTGATATATTACTCTTGGAATATCAGTCTCAAGAAGGCATAAGGTGGAGTTTGAGAGCCTTGAAAGATTCTTTAAGTTTGACTTGCTGGTTCCAAGTGGATCATTTTCTTATGATGAGAAAGCACTACCTTTGATATCATAGGATACTCCACGGTTGTGGTCTTGCTGGAAGATATCTCATGCCAAAACCCCTCCTCAAAAAACTTAGAAGGCAGATTGCCAGTACTAGAAATTTCTTCGTAAATATCTTATTTTCTATCCTCTCATAATCACAGAAGGAATAATGTCTTCCACTCATAAGGAATGTAACTCTATCTTCAAAAATCCAGTTAGCAAGTCTCAAAGGATGAGTTGGTGCGTCTTCAATCAAGAATATTGCTACCTGTAGAAGCAGAACTGTGTTATCTCCTTCATATGTGCACGTAGGAACATATGCAACAAATAGCTCTGGAAGCCCACTACTGCAAAAGTACCCATGTCCACCACAGAGCTTACAAAAATATTCATGTCACACGCTTATGATAATCTTACCACTGGAAGAACAACCATCTCTTGATTCATCGGAAATTTTTCTATATTTCCTGGAGGAATTTTTGATGCCTTCAATTAACTGGCATAGTTTATTTGCTACACAAAAATATTCCAACAAAACAAATGGCAGAAGTTGTGCCTCAAAATTTGTGCAGCTAATTGAAGATTCATTGCAATTCTTACTGCCAAAATGAAAATTCAGAGAGAAATGATGAGCAAAGTCACGCTCAGAAACAAATAATTTGATCTTAACAAACTTCTTGAAAGTGCCAGATGTGCTTTCCTTTTCTTTTCAACTTTTACTAGACATATCCTAACAAGGCAATACCTCATCTTTAATTCTCATATTAGTGATCTTATCTACTACCGTAGGAGTATAAAGTGACACAGAAAACCGAGGAAGTGCACCTTCAACTTCTTTTTGTAAATGTCTGATAGAAAACAAACTGATTTCATTGCACTCTACACAATTTGACAAGCTAAACTCCGCACCTTTTCCACTTTTATCAAGAAGGTATTCAAATATATAGCCATTTCATCCATTCACCTACAAATTGAAAGGCGAAAGTTGTAGCCAACAAGAAATGCCCGTGAAATAAATGATAGGGCATGGAAATAGAAATGAAACTGGCATCTAAGAGGTTTGCTATGTACGTGTGCTTGGGTGGGCTCACGTAGGTTTGAAGAGTTAAAAAAAACTATCAAGATTAATTATTCCTTACTATTTTGGGTCTAGTTAAAACAAACACACCCTTGTCTTCGCTGGTTGGAACCGTCTATCTTCAATTACTGCTATCACTACGGGATTCACCTACTATCACTGCAGGATTCATCGAAATTAGTTAGAGTGCAAAGGAATCTGGAGTGAAGGTGATACAAGACTTGGGGTGCGTGATATGTTTTGTGCTTAGCTGTCTGATGACATAGTGTTCTGTGAATAGATGGCTCCAGTGGTTCAAGTTGATTTGGTATCAAGTAAATGGGAACAATCCTATGCCTGCAACACCTCTTGGCGGAGAAAAACCCATAAACGTATGCAATTAGATCTAATGCTCATTGCACAGTCCATTGGATCATTTCCACTGAGGTCCCCCTGGCTCATTTTCTGTATAAAACGAAGCAGGGTTAAGGGTAGCTTGGAAACAACTTCGCCTCTATGTGTTGAGGTGTCCCTGGTCTCGAAGAAATAAATCTATTGGTACCGGCACTGTTAGGAGTGGCTAATCGGTATGGATCTAATGGGGTTTGGAGATAGCTTCTAGCTCTGGTAGAGGGGTATGTAAAATATTAAATGTATGCGCTTACTGAAGTCAATGGAATGATTACTCACCAGTTGGTTATATCGAATAAATTCAACCATATGCTCTACCGGTTAGGCACCCCATCTCACTCTAGTTTCGATCCTTTAAGAATCTAGTTGCTTCTGATTAGTTTGGGAAAAGTGAACCTCTTTCCGATATGGGAAACAACACTACCAAGCCGTGTCCCTTATATATGGATATCAAATAGGGAATTCAACAAACCAAAGACGATAATAAGCACGATGGCCACTATGCCCCCGGAAGATCTCGGTTGGTTTCGAATCTATCCTTATTTTTGTTCTTTGATTTCTTGGAGGGGGTGGAGGTCTTTAGGGTTTCATGAGTGACAGGAGATTATGAGGATCCATGATACGCCTTCACACACAAATGTTGATGCTACAGATATTTACAATATTATGAGGCTATCTTTGTACTTGAATGAGGACAATGAGAAGACCATCCAGGTGGAATCGATCCTTGGACCTCGCCTTTACTTTGCTGATACTAATCCACAGCTTCATGTTTTAATAGTTTCATTGATTTGTAGGTTTCGGTGTGGGCGTCAGATTCAATCCAAAAACAAAGGCCTTGCACAATACAATCAATCGCAAAAAAACAAATCACATTAAAAAAAAACACAACCGTAATTTTTAAGTTTTGTTTTGTTTTATTTATTTATTTATTTGTTGCATCATTAGTTTAAGAAAACAAAGATTGGAAATTCAGATAATTTTTCTTTTTTGAGCAAATGGGGATCCCAAGTTGAAAATGAAAGCAATTTTTTTAACATGTTATTTTTCCTAAAAACATTAGAGACGTCTTACTTTCTGATCCTCGAGATCGCACATAGCACGGAGGAGAGCATACTTATTGAAAACTAACCTACCTACTCTAATCTATTCTAATTGGAATTTAGAAAGTAGTTACGTGTAATCAACCTTCCAGTGTAGCCATAAGCGCAACAGTAATAAGAATATGTTTAGTGTGAATTTTTCAATTGACCATCGAAAGTATATATAACTATGTGAAATTAACTGTTGAGACTGTAATTTAACAAAACAAAAATATAAACTAAATGGATCTAACCTAGTACTTGCTTGAAACCATCGTTCAATAATGCTTTCATAGGTATAGTTTTCACTTCTTAGATCGCGTCACAACTCCTCGTTATCCTCCTCGATCTCCTACTCGCATGATTGTTCATCATCATATGTCTAGAGTTCCTTGTATGTTGTTTCGTCATTTTCCTCTGGAGGAGTAATTAAACTTTCAGCTAATGTGAAGATCTCCTCTTCCTGAGAAGAGGAGATCCCAAATTTTTCTAGGATCTGAGTGAGATGTTCCAAGATTAAACTCATTGTTAAACCATATCGAAAAAGGAGATTGATTAATCATCAAATACTTAAAACTAAGAAATTGAATACTATTTGTAAAAATAAAACACGCAAAACTTGAACTCCTTGCATTACTGAGACCCTGTTGTCACCAAGTTATCTGTTCACATAGTTAGCTCATTGAAAAAACATTTTAATGAAAATCAAACCAAATACTAAAGAAAAAATGAAAAACTAGTATGAAACAAGTGAAAAACATGTGTGAAATGAGTACAAAACCAAAGATGAACAAAATCAAAAGCAAACTAGTATGAAAGAAGAAACTAATTCACAATCCCAACTTTACACTAAACTTTACACTTGCATGAAATAAAATCAATTGCACACAACTCAAAAATAAAATCTAACTCTAACGCTTTTAACACGTCCCTGATAATGGCACCAAAATGTCGAGCGAATTATATGATAGTAATTGCGACATAAATTATCAATCTGGAGTCATAATCTTATGAGATGTACACAAAGTATATGCGGGTAAGAGGATTTCTAATCTATGCTAATGATTAAAAAGAAACATGTTAAACTACTGTCGTTGAATCTAAATCTAAGAAAGCACAAAATATCCAAAAACTATCATGATGCTACATAAACTTGAGACTAAAATGGAATCTACGAAAACAAATGAGACATAATCTAACTATGAAAGCAAAAACTTAATCTAACTACGAAAGCATGAAATCTAGAATTAATCTATGAAAACACGAAAGTGCATAAATTAAATATAATGAAAGCATTTTAAAAACATATACAACAACACATGACAAAAAGGTAAATGACAAACCACTATGAGAAAGTAAAATCTTGCATTAAAAGAATCCAATAGATGACAAATAATGAAAATCACTATCTCAAAAAAACAAGACTATGAATCAAAGCTCAATCACTCTATTCTTCTATTCTCTATTGTAGAGAGAGGCCTCCTCCCAAATGAGGAGAGAACACACTTATTTATACATGAATAAAGATAACAAACTCATAATTATAGATCCACTTTTCTCTCAACCTATCCCTTCAAATCCTCCACAAATATCTTGGATAAGATATTCTATCTCCATGATCTTCTCCTTGAAGTGATCTT
>JASDQU010737425.1:147891-159598 GCA_032191745.1 Picea mariana
TCTTAGGGTACTTACTTGTAAATGAGAAGTCCTTGCAAAATTGATATGCCAACATTTTCTAGTCATTGTTCTATCTCTTGGTTTCTTCATGCATGTACCAAGCTTTCAAAATTGGACCTAGTGAATGGAGAAATACTTGAACCCATAAGTGAGATGGTATTCCTACAACTTGCCACTGTCTCACACATTGTTTAATATGTGATTTAGGATCATACTGTCCATTTAACAGTTGTGTAACCTGGAAATCCATCTGCATCTCGGATTCCAACTACTCCTTATATTGAAATCTATATCAGATAGCTTTCTTCACATCATCTCGGTTCTCAACTAAGACTTTGTGATTAGTCCACCATCTGGCAGGGGTGTCCTGGAGGGATAATTCCAACACTCAAATCCTTTGATCATCCTCTATCTTTTTTTCCATGCTGACCAAAAAACTATCAAGTTCTGAGGTACCGTCATATATCGAGTGTTCCCTAACCTTGGCTACAACCCATCTAGTTTCTGTGACAGTTGCGCATCTTCTTGAAAATATTTCATATGAACCTTGTTTCCAACTTTCAAATGCAATTTATAAATCTTCTTTTGTTGATTATATGCTCCTCCAACTTACCGATCCATCAACAATAGGATTTATGTAGTCTTCTCTTGTTCCTTTTGTTACAGTGTACAACTGATCCAAGTATTCTCCCCCCATATTTTTTTCCATTATCTTCGTGTATCGAGGGCCTACATTCATATCCAAGGGTTGAACTACTTTCATTCTGTCTGTCTCAAATTTCATAGTTTCTTTCTTTAGGTAAATCACTACATAGTTGTCGTAAGAACAATCAATACCAAGTAATGCAGGATAAGGGTCCTTATCCCCCATGATCTCGATCACCTCAAAATCAACTACAGTCTTCACTCCTGCAACATCTATTTCCACATTCTCCAATATTCCTATTGGAAAAATACAATATTGATTGGAAATTCTTAGCTGGATTGGGGAATATGTCCACTGGGGTTTTCTTAAGGATTCCTAGGTCCTTTTAGGCAATATATTAACATCAGATCCTAGATCTAACATAACATCCTTAATCTCAAACTCATCTAGATGGGTTGCTAATCTAAACTCTTTTCTAGTCCGTACTTTCCTTCTCTACACTCTCTGAGTATTCTTACCAGGAAGATTAGTCCTTATTCTTGTTTCTAGAGATTGTTCATTCCTTAGAACTAGGTACATTGCATTTCACAACTTTTCTGTCAACTAGTCATTCCCAAGAATATCAAAAAATAATTGAAACCAAAGGTCAACGACATTGTGTGGCTGCTCAAGTTGTTTCAACGGGACTACAGGGTTTCTGGGTGCAGGGGGTGAAGCAGGGACTTGCACGATATTAGGGTAAAAAATAGGCTAATGGGGTTTCTCTTGCATATTAGGGCCAGGGATATTCTAAAATACTTCTATGGAATTTTTAAAGAATAACTTCTATTTAAGAGGATCATACATGTCTTCCTTAAGCACTGCTTTCTGGATCTGAGAAAAATTGTCAACATTTGCGTCAGTCTTTTCCACTCCTCGAGTAACAATATTAAGGTTTGGAAGTTTTCCTATAATTATTCTCTTTATCTCTCAACTAATGAGTTTAGTTCCTCATTGGTGTACCCGATCTTCCCATTTTCCAATTATTTCTGGGCAGTCTTAAGTTGCATGCCCATTGGTTCTGCAGTGAGAGTACCATGGCCTCCTTGAATAAGGACAATATCTAGCCATGTTTCCTTTCTCATCATAGCTGTAGAATCTACTTGGTCCTCTTCCATTGGTTCTTCCTCCTCTAAAGTCTGCTCCAGCTCCACCTCCTCGACTTCTTCCCAGTCCCTGAGGGGTTTCATTCAGCGTGAATGAGGTTCGATCCATTCTGTCTACAAGTGCATACAACACTCAACACTGATTTGTAGCATGTGTGGTTGATGTGTAAAACTCATAATGCATAGTATTCGGTACTTTTGAATACTTTTGAATAATGAGGCACTGTCTTGGCCCATTCCCATGGATTCAGAAAATCTCGCAATACTCAGCTAATGGTGCTACTTGATTACGTGGAAAAGAATGAAAAGGGGTTGGGGTATGGAATGGTAAATTCGTGGATACTTGTGCAACTCTCCCTGTGGGTCCTGGTGAGGGTCCCATCGGATTTTGAGGAGGTCCCATTCCCCTCATGCTTGGACATTCGTTCACCATATGTCCTTTTGTGTAACATATGGTACACAAGAATTGCGGTCGTCCTAGTATGTGTATCATCAATTCTTGAATATTCTCTGTAAGTGTTGATATTTTCCCTTTTAGTTGCACCAAATTTGCATCTGTTGGGGGTCTTGTTACTCTTAGTCTCCTTGGATACCCTGCCATGGCTTCAATATTCATTAATTGTTCCAAGCCATCTGTGAAAGTGGCTATCCATTGTTTCATTAACGGAATTTGTATCAGAGTTATAAATCCTTGGATATACCATTCTCTTTGATTTTATTCATGAATTGGATGTGCTAGACTCCCTATATAATCTTTAAACTTTTGGCTATATTCCTAGGTCGATTCACCTTCCTTTATCTAAATTTCGTGCAACTCAGACAGATCTTTTTGTTCTGACTAAGGTAGCTTAAACTCTGTTATGAACTTTGTCTGTACATGGTCAAGTGTGAATGCTTGACCTTGCACTCCTGGTACTCCTGGATCAATGGCCTTCATGTACCATTTGAGAGCACGACCTCTCAAAGTAGTCTTGAAATCAACCAATTTATTCACATCCATATTCCCTCCGGACCTCCAGATTGCTTCACATAAGAACCAATGTTGCTCAAAATCCTCATATCCATTACCCCATAATTTTGGGTATTGATCAATCGAAATTCCCGCGTTACCATCCATCACTATGTTGAGGTGTCCTAAATACCTTTAACTCAACAGCAGGAACCAAAACCACCACCGAGGCCTGATTAGAATCTACAACATTTGATAGTGGAATGTTTCTCCACATCTGTCGATCCGACCAAATAATCGATGGGATTTACGTAGTGATTGACATGATATCTTCTTATGAAAATTCCTCCTTCAGTTTGAACGGTTTTTTTTTTGTATTTTATTCTATTAGGTGGGTCTGCTAAAGGATATGTGCTGGTATAAACCAGTTGGGTAAAGGGGAAATCTTAACTACTAAAGAAGGTTGAGCTTGGGATAACCCTCGTGCTCCAGCATGCAGACAAAGATTTTCATACCTATGACAATCCTAGTACTAATACATCAACTTGTTGGTATTTTAATTATTGATTAAGATACAATTATCGAAAGAAAACATACATGTAATAAAATGATGGCAAGAAAAATAGTTTGCTTAGCTCTAACCATTAATCACACATTAACACAATGATTTTCTTTCCATCATTAGAGATAAGAACTATAAAAATGTTGAATCAACTAACTTATCAATATATTCAAAAACTCTTACTCATTACAACATCCATTCATGAGATAAATTCAGAAGTAATTCCTCCTTATGATCCAATCACACATGCCTTTGATGTAAAACATAAATTTGTCTCCAGTCCTAAAACATGACTTCTCAATTAAGGTAGCTCTGAAATAGTTCTTTACAATTCCAAAAATGAGGTTGTTTGATAAAACCGTCAACCCTTTCTAAAAGGTCGATCCTCTTATTTATAGCAAATCATTAACTCAAAAAAACTATCAAAAGTGAAATCTAAGTAAAAAAAGACATCGCCACATGGCACTCCCATCTCTCGGTCTTCTAAGAGTCATCGAATGGTTTCACTGAAGTAGATGAATCTTCTCATACTCTGACCATTTGACAAATATCTCCTCACATGTGTTGGCATACAGGAATCTGTGTTGGTCCATCGGGGCCAAAAGGATCTCCTTTACTTCTATTGCCCATGCCTGATACTTGACTATTTTGACACTTAATTGTTGTAACATTATCCGAGCCTTGATCAGGTGATCCATGAATTGTTGAACTTGACCTGGCACCATGTTTTCCACCTTTTCTATCTTCGCAATCCATGTTGAGTCTTGTTTTGCATGTTGTTTGACTATGTCATGCAAGTCAACAAAGTCCTCAGGTGAGCCGAATTTTGGGAGAGCAATGTCTTTCATCTCCCGATTAACCCTGACTCAACTTATTTCGCAATCAACCCATTTCTATTGAATCTCCCACTGAGGTTCTTGGGCCATTTTCACCCAGTATTTTTCCACTTTCCTTGTCCGATCTATGTTGTTGTCCCTTAGCACCCGAATTTCGTTCTCTTCGACGTCTCGGTCCTTTTGAACTGCACTTATGTAATCAATTTTTTCCACTGGTTGGTGGGCCTTCTCATACCATATTTCCACATATTTTTAGGTCGCTAGTGCCATATGAGTATCTTATTGGAAGTCAGTTATCCCTAAAGCAAAAAGGTGTTGTTCATTTGTGACTATGTTGTAGACATCTTAGAATTCACTTCTCAAAAATACCATGGCCTCTATGGAGTCCTAATAATATTTCACTTAATGGCGTAGATGCTCCAACTCCTTTAGCACAACGACCATATCCTCTTCATATTTCCTTGCTATATCCAGGGTGGCATATGTGATCACCATCCCTGCGTTGATAAGCTCGAACGTCTTGGCATGCTCTGTACTGATCAATTTCACCTTTGTGGTGATGAGGATCGAAATATCCAAAGTAAGACTCCTTTTCTTAGTGGTTCTCTTCACGATGGATTTCCTCTTTCAGTCGTAGGAGATTTATTGTGTATTGGTGACCTCATCCATAAGGTCAGGGATTTGTTGTTCTCCCTAGGTAATAATGTTTCCTAGGATCCTTCCAGTGTATATATGTTCAAGATCAGGTTCCTGGAGCTCTTCTGTATGTCTCGATGGCTCAACCTCTAGTTTTTTCTCATCGGGTGGTAAGGAAATGGTCAAAACTAAGGAATCAGGGGAAGGTTCAGTACTTACTTGGTAATCAACTGTTGATATGTAGATTTCCTATTGTGGAATTTCTTCTCCTTGTTTTCCCGATCCTAGCTCATCCCTTGAGTTGTCCATTGGGGTTCCCGATATGTTGAGTGGCTCAGCATGCAAGGTAGTTTCTACCTCATGCTCGTTCTATAGATGAATTTGAATTGGAGCATAGGGACCTAAGGTGGATGCTTTCTCAGGTCCTTTATCCTCTGTAATTCTCACCAGAGTGACCAGGGACACCTCTGAACTCTCCTCATCATCATAGATGGTTATTAAATCAAACAGGGGATTTGGTATACTTTTTCTCCCTGATGTCCTTGCTATCTCGGACTGAGTCAAAAATTCCCCTGGTGATCCAAGCTGTGGTGGTGGATCTTTAGGGTTATCTGACTCAGTGGTTTCTTCAATATGCATCGGCTTTGGGCCACACAGTTCCCCTTGAATTTTGGTTGGGTCATGATTGGAGACCCTCGCCATCTCTAGTAGATCGATATCATTTTGTAATTGATCAATGATTCTTTGTGCCCTTTATATCAAGAGAAATCCCCTTTTATGTGCCTCTGTTGTTTTAGCCGCTCTGATTTCTTCGTTGGACATGAGGGCCTCTTGATATGACTACTCTATCATTTCCACCTGTTCATCCATGCTCATGGCCTTGAACCTGGTCATTTTTGCGTTGGCCATCCTTTGTACTGCCTCGTCCCAATCCCGAGCACACTCTTTGAAAATTTAGTCCTCAAACTTGTCATGAGCATATGGCCAACAGGATGATACTTGCAAAGCGTGTTGGGGGACCATGCCTTTAGGATCGTGATTGCAGAATCAACCTGTCCAGAATCTAAATTCCATTTGGCTAAGCCCCTCTTGTTTGGATTGAGCAATATCCTTCACTAGATAAAATCCTATATTAAAACTGTAGGCTATGAAATCTTGTTTCTTGTATTTGACCAATGTGGCATTATATACCTGCAGGATGGTCTGATAACATATTTCTCCCATAATGAGCTAGTCTGGTGCATGAGCGGGTAGGATATGTGGTGCTCAGGTGGCCCCGAACACCCTGATGTAGGTTGAGCATTCATCCAAGTATCAATGGCCTACATTGGATATTATTTTCTTGGCTGTCGTAGATAGTCTTAGCCATTCCATCTTAGAAATAAAAAAATTAATGCAGGAAATGCATTCATCGCAGATGAGTGCGTAAGATTTATTGTACCCGTTCTCCCATAGTATGTTGAAGTAGACGTGGACCGGGAGCTCTACAACATACCAACTTAAATTCATGACAGTGAAGACGTTCCTTGCGCACATGACATTGAGAAGGTACAAATCCATGTAGAAAGTGGGTGCCTCCCCTTCCTTTGGCGTCTGATCCTGTTGTATACAGTTGCTTAGTTTTTTTGAGATTATCGCTCCCTAGTTGAAGCTACTCTTGGCGATCTCAATTGTGTACGCCAAATGTATCCATGCTTTTGAAACTTGTAGCAATCATTTTCTCCATATAACTAGTAGATGAGAGCCATTTAATAGATGCATAGCTCCCTTAAATTAATCGTTCCATACCAGCCATTGCTCCAATTAGTGAAATTATTGTCCTCCTTCCACCATGAGGCCATCACCCGGATATTGTCATGGAACTAATAGAACTTCACCACGAAGTTCGTGTTGAGACACTCCTCTGGGTCCCTAAGATTATAGTATTTCTGGACTTCTGTCGGGAGGAAAAATCTGACACATCCTCCATTCTCATCATTGATCATCATTTTCCTCCCATTTGTGTTACGTTTTACGCTATTATTAGGTTTCATTTCAATTCACTAGATAACCATAACATAGATAGGATCACTGAGAAATACACAATCACAAGAGACACATCATTTATCCCGGGAAACCCTCATGGGGGAGAAAACCCAACAAAAACTTCCTTAATATAGATAGCCAATACAACGCCAAGAGATAACTCTAACAATACAGAAAGTCCTATCCCAAGAATGTGCCTCTCTCTCTCTTCCTTCTTCTCCAACTRYAGCTCCAAACTTKCTCTCTAATGAACAAGTGAGTGAGTGAACAAATAAGGTGTTGGCCTCTCTTATTTATACAATCTGGCAGGTGCTTAACTGAGGTGCCTTTTCACTGGCAAGTTCGACTTATCATTCTGGGTGGTTAGAACCACCTTAATTTAATCTGGGGGATGAATTCTTATTTTTCATATTACACTTAGGGTTTGACCAATCCACAAAAGGGTATTTGGTCAATTACAATGACCGACATGATCAATCTACAAAAGGGGATTGATCTAATGAATAATAAATCAATAATAAATAGAGTACTCTTTGCAGTTATAATATTTCAATGATCCCCCTTAACAAGAAGGGTATTCTACAATACCATGAGGTGAGAGAGAGGGAAACATCATCAACAACATGTTGGAACACTGACTGGCATATCTATCAATCATCGAAAGTTTTTCTCATCATCAATATCATCATTCACAGCAGGGAGCTGGAATGGCATCATCATCCTCTTCAACATGAGGATAAGGTAACATCATTATCATCTTCAGTGTGAGGCTAAATTAACATCATCATATTTGGCATGAAGGATAAAATAACATCATCATCATCATCTTCAGCAAGAAGCTGAAGTAGCATCATCATCATCATCATATTAAGCAAGAAGATGAAGTCACATCATCATCATCAACTGCATCAACAGGATTAATATAACACTAATACATCATCATCATCAATAACAACACAAGGCTGATACAACATCAACAACAACAATATCACAGCACAAAGGCTAGAGCATCATTGTTTGCAAAGGGGCAGGGCCGGGGTTCAAGGCTTCAACAACGCACCAACAAAACCCTAACTACCATCCCTTTTGGAAACACCTTCGAAGTAGATGAAGTCTCACCCGAGGTAGAGGTGGGGGGGGGTTGTAGGAATCAAGTGTCTACAACCTAGCTGGGACACAGATCTGTGATCGTAAAAATTAACAGAGCACTTAGCAGTTAACATTCATTACTCTTTAACCCTTTATTCACATCACAGGTAAAACCCTAATTACATAACAATGTAGTATTCAACAAGATCTAACACATCTAAGCACTTAGCACATAGAAATATATCAGATATAGCATTCATCCATATCAATAAGCACTAAACTACTTCATGAGATGCATCTAACATACATAAAGATTCAGTATTAAGCATAAATCACATCAATAACACAAAGCAATCACAACGCAGGATATACATGGTTCACCCCCAATGTGCGGCTACGTCCACCAACTCTTCATCTTCTTTATTATCTTCTTTCAATCCTTTTACATGCACAAAGCTAGAAAACCCAACTCCCCATAGATTAGGAGATCTGGGTGCACTTCACCAGATCCTCCTTCCCCGAGTTTGTTATAGCACAAAGCCTTCTTACAATCTGATGCATGAACATCTCTCCACCTCAGCAATGCGCCAGCCAGCCAGTACATCAATGAAATTCAAGGAGGGGAGAGGCGCCAACCCTCTCATTTTTCCCTCGTTTTCAAATTTCAAAATTGTAATTTAATGCAATTAAAGTTTTTTAAGGCTGGAAGAGTCAAGCCATGCCTTTGAGTAGGCAAGAGATGATGTCACCTTTAATGGTTGATAGGACGATAAGATCTAGATCTGATTCGGACTAGACAACCATTTGAATGTAATTCAATGTAATTAATGGGAGTAGGTAGATGGAGGAAAAGGCTCGAGGAGCCCCTCTTTTGTAAAATATATTTGTATCTAAATTCATTAGATCATTCAGAGGAGATTAGATGAGATGAGAGGAAGTAGAGACTTTGTAGCAGTCTGAGCTTTTGTACACATTGTAACAAACATTCTGAGATTAATAGAAAGTAGTTTTTATTGCATATGATTGTATGTGTTTATGAATATGTGATGAATGTTCTGTGTGTTTTATTTATGTTTTAGATGTATGTTAGAGTCCATATGCAGCGTGTAGACATAATTTTTTTTCTGTGAGTTGTTGATTTCAGTCTGGGTTCTTTGTGGCTAAATGCAAAGAGTGCATGAAAGAGTGTTGAGGACTCTATGAGCCAGTGCAAAGAGTGCTCATCTGAGTTACGTGTTGAATTTAGGAAATAATGTGCCAGGAGGGCACACTAGAGGAATCATAAACTCAAGGGAGAAATATCAAGGTTACTGAACACCTTGGAGGAGATATTGTGTAGAGGAAGGCACAAAGAGACATAATTGTTGAGGATTTTGTAAAGCTTTGCCAAAGGGTATCGAGTAGGTGCAAGGAGTGCACAAAAGAGAACTTTGTTTCATGTTCAGAGACAAGAGAAGTCTCTAAGGGGAAGAAACTTACATATTTACTTAACACTCTGTAAGCTCAGCAAGGAGTTCTTGAACATAAGTTGTCAAGAGGGTACTTATATCCCTTTGAGGAGAGAAAGGTTGATACAGAGTTGTTGAACACTCTGGAGGAAGACATGTGCAACGAGTGCACCAGGCCAACACCTAGATGAAGTGTTGAAATATAGCCATATGAAGGCTAGTTAGAGTGCAAGGAGTGTGCAAGAGTGGCCTTATTCCAAGTCCCCAAAGCTCAGGGGGAATAGTGCAAAGTTGGACATAGAGCACAGGTGTGCATCAAGGCCAAGGATAAATTACATTGCCAAAGCTCAGGAGGGATAGCATTTCCAGAATGCAGACTAGAGCCAAAGTCATCGGGCTCATAGGAGAAATACCAAAGTTTGAGGCCTTTTACACTTAGTAATTCTTTCAACTTGGAAGAAATCAAAGCTCAGAAGGAGCAGCGACAACAACCATCAGATCAGCTAAAGAGGAAGATATCTGGACCATTAGATCTAGATCCAGACACCAGAAGAAGAGAGCATAGGAGGAAACATATCTTAGCCGTCAGATCCGGGAGCATGTGGACCAACAATCATTGGATCTAGGTAAGTTTCACACATTTTAACCCTTTGAGAGTGCAGGATTAGATCCGATAGTTCGAGAACTCAGACATCGGAAGAATTGAGGGAGAGTAATCTAAACTTCACAAAGGGTGAGGTGAGATGTGATTCTGGACCATTGGATCCATAGGAAACATGGCAGAGATCCACGTACTTCAGAGAAAGAATCTGGGGAGAAGGAAGGAGGTGAATAACCGAGGAGCTAGGAGATGCAAAAATCCTAGCCGTCCATCAAGATAGGACACGTGCCGAAGGATCAGTGCTTCGTTGATTCGCAAATTAGAAAAGCCAAGGTAAGAGTCATGAGAAGTTGCGAAGGCCGAGTTCATGATTTGATCTTAGCCGTCAATTGAAGGGATAACATGGACCATTGATTGTCCAAGGATATATCATGGATCAAGAGAAGGAAGGTGAGCGTTCTCCAACTTCAGGAAATGCAAAGTCCGAATTTGTGAAGAGTTGATCTAAGCCATTGGATCGTGGGGAAGTTTGGACCGTCAATGTGATGGGCATGAAGTTTGGATTTAGGGGAATCTGAGGAACAGAGATGCACTAGTTTCCAACTTCGTGAAGCGTGAAGTCCCAAAATGATAAGAGGTTAGGCCCTAGGTCATAGCGAGGGGTCACATGGTTCAAAGAATAAGTGAGGATATATCTAGTGCTAGGCTCTAGCTCGAAGGATCGAAACTGAGGAGTGCAGAGAGTCAAGGTTGGCCCCTAACAAAACAGTTGAGGTTGCGAAGTCTCAAAGAGCCTTTTGGATAGGCCTATGGTCACAGTCAGTGATCAAATGGAGGAAGTCTTGCGCCAAGTTCTTGTCTGTGCGGTTAGAGTTTCGTGAAATAGGCCCTATTGATATTTGTGTGGAGATTCCTGTAGGGAATTGATGAGATGCACTAGCTCGAAGTGTGAGAAGATCTAGTGATCGGGAGGTCAGAGGACCCTGCTAAGGTAGGGGGGTTGTACCATGTGGTATCAGAGCCTAAATTTTCCTTATAGACAATAGGTGAAAGGAAGAAGGGTATTGATTCTCTCTGAGAAAGTTGTTGCACATACACAACAACAAAAATTTAAACGGCTAGGTGGGTTGTAGAAGAACCTAAGAATGCTCACAGTTGTAAAGTGAAAAAAGGATTTTCCAAGAAGGAAGATTGAAGGTGAATATGGATGCTGAAGGCCAAAATCATGGTCAAGGAAAGGACCGCCATAAGAAAAACAAGGAAGATATTGACAAAGATCTCATTGAGATAAGATCATAGATGGAGAAGCTTGCATTTAAAATGCAACAGGATGCTAATGTGCATTGGGTATATGAGTGGCCCATGAAAAATAAGGTGGAGTGGCCAATTAAAAAATTGTTGGCTAGAGAACAATGATAGCTATTGAGAAGGTGGCTGAGGCATGTTGAAACCCTCAGAGACATAGAGGTAATGGTTTACATCTGTGAGCAAGAAACTAGGAAGAGTCTCATTGATGATGAGGGGAAGAGATCAGTTGATCTCAGAGACTTCCAGGTGGGTAGTGAAGAAATTGCAGATTTCTATATGGGAAATGAGATGATATTAATGGATCTCATAGACTGCTAGGTGGGTAGGGAATCCTTATAGTTTAATTTAAGAATCCTGGATTACATTTTAAAGTATCATCGCAATGGGAAAGAACAACTATCTTGTAATCAGAGAACAGGACCCTTATTCTCAAACAGAGATTCAATACCAACACTCTTTCAT
>JASDQU010737425.1:196343-215333 GCA_032191745.1 Picea mariana
GCAGGTATATGAACAATCCAGGAAAAGAACATTGGGAGGCAGTAAAGTGGATTCTTAGGTATTTGAGAGGTACTACTACTCATGCATTATGTTTTGGAGGATCATACACTTTTCTACAGGGATATGTTGATTCAGATATGGCAGGTGATAAAGACAGTAGGAGGAGCACCATAGGGTATGTTTTTACTATAGGTGGAACAACAGTAAGTTGGATTTCAAAACTGCAAAAGGTTGTTGCACTTTCAACAAAAGAGGTAGATTATGTTGCTGCTACAGAGGCTAGTAAAGAGATGATCTGGTTACAGAGGTTTATGGAGGAATTGGGAAAGAAGTAGGAGAATAACAGGTTGTACTGTGATAGTGAGAGTGAAATTCATCTTGCAAAGAACTCGGCCTTTCATTCGAAGACTAAGCATATATATTTGAGGTACCACTTCATACGATCTACCTTAGAAGATGGACATTTGAAGTTGGAAAAGATACACACTAGCCAGAATCCTGCAAACATGTTAACAAAGGGAGTAACCAAAAACAAACTGAGTTCCTGCTCAATTTCAGTTGGTGTTCAAGAATGAAGACGAAGATGAGAAATTTGCCAGGTCCAAGAAGGTTTAGAGTCCAGCATATACAATGACAGTGGAGTTGTTGAGATCAGTCTCGAAGTGGGAGATTATTGGTTGTGGGGCCTGATTATCTTCTTGATTCAGAGGTCCTTGCTTTTAGCCGTGTTTATACCCAATGAAGTATTTACACCCCAGAAGTATGTACACTCTTCCACGTGGGGGAGTGTAGAGGGGGGGTACCCCCTCTTCGGGGTCCAATGGGGCTATCCCCCCGATTGGGGGGTCTGGGGGCAAGCGAGCCCCCAGCGGGGGTTCGAGGGTGAAGCCCCCAAAGGAAAAAATTGCCTTGTAAATGTATATTGTAATTTCATTGTAAATCTGGACCGTTCATTATAAGATCGTAGATCTAAAAGGTAGAGATTATGTTAGGGTTTTTTTCCCTAGAAGGCAACCCTCTTTTATAAGGGAAATGTATTGCGGCTATGGTTGATGGTGAATATTGTATTCTGAGAGAGGAGACTGTGAGAGAAATAAGAGGAAGTTACAACTGGTTTTGTTGTAGGTTGTATCCCTTCATTTGTTGGATAATAATAAAGGAAGGACCTGGCAATTTCTCTTGTGGATGTAGCCCACACTGGGTGAACCACGTAAATCCGTGTCTCTCATGTATTGTGTATCTTCTGTATTTTGTTTCCGCATTTGTTTTGTTTTATTTCTCCGTGGTCCTATTTTTCTAACACAAAGCACCCTCACACATGGGATGAGATCCCTCCCTATGTCCAACATAGCCACAACCGAGCCCTTCATAGCTCAACCAACCATAGCCCCTTTCAGGTGGTGTTGGGATTCCAACCATTGGGTCTAATAGATGTTGCACTTCCCCTTGTGGTCACCTCGACCGACTCATCTCCTGCTCCAACTAAAGATGACAAAGCCACCTAGTTCATTGAGCAGATCCAACACATCCTCCAATAGGTTCAGGATATCCTACAGAAGTCCAATGACAAGTACAAGAAACTCCATGATCAACATCGGGTGCCACATAAGTTTAAGGTAGGTGACAAAGTTTGGTTTCACTTGTAGAAAGAACGCCTTATAGGACCCCATTGGAAGATTCTCCCACTCTATTATAAGTTTTACACCATCACCAAGGCCATGGTAGATAATTCTTTTGACCTCAACATTCCTCCTTTCCTTGGTCTGCAACCAGTGTTCAACGTGGATCTCCTTCGCCCTTATTTCCCACCATTA
This sequence comes from Picea mariana, assembly GCA_032191745.1. NCBI lineage: Eukaryota > Viridiplantae > Streptophyta > Pinopsida > Pinales > Pinaceae > Picea > Picea mariana. The sequence goes on from JASDQU010737425.1 coordinate 198,158, forward strand.
TTGGACACCTCAGACGTAGCGGAGAAGCTGACACCAAAAGATCTCAACCCCAATTGCATAAAATATGAAACCAATGATCAAATTTTTAACACACATATCAAGGTAACTCGATATCAAAGGATCCAACTTTATCATGTCATCAAAGCAGGGCAGCTCCTGCACCAAGGCAAGTGGCTCACCAGGGGCCAAATTCAACAGAAATTTCCTCATCTGAAGGGGGAATTCAATGAAATGGAGACCATATATTCCTAAGGAGGGAGTATTGATATAGGTGGATATTAGTGGCCACCCACCTTTTCCCACTGGCTCAAAACAATTTTTTGACAATTTTGGCAATTTACTATGTTTAGCAGTTTTAACTTCCAGGGCCATTTTGAGCGTGTAAATGAATGTTTTTCAGGATGGAGCTTCTAAATGATATCTAAAGACATTATTGATCCCAAAAAATGAATCTCCTCGACGATACCCTTCCAACGGGCTATCATATGTCTAAAACAGAGATCGTATGCAAAATTTACGACCCCGGGAAGTTGATATACTAACTTACCCAAGCGGGGCCCACATGACTTTTGGTGCTTCATCTCCTAGGGTTAGGTTTTTGGATGTCTAGGGTTTTTGGAATTCCTGTTTATTGTGAAAATTCCTTCAGAGCCTCATTGTAATCATCTTCTTGTGAATGAGCGCAACTGTCACATCTCTTCTCAGACATAAGCTACCACCATTCCAACAAGCTTGTTTCCGCTGCATTTTACAGTTTCAGCTTATTTCCTTATTGAATAGAAAACCATTTTTATGGTATCTCTGCTATATTTTTTGAAGCACCTATTAATAATCTCTAGTCATTTCGTTTTTCTCATAAAATCCAGATCAGTGGTATCAGAGCGGTCTGCTCCTTGTCGTCTTAATGCATCTCCCCAACGAGGTTGGAGTACAAAGAGTTGGGTCTCGAGCTTGTTTCTCTTGAGTACAAAATATCTCGCACACCCAAGCAACCTCTCATGGCAGGAGAAAATAAATATGATGGGACATGAGATACTTTCAAACTTTGATTGAGGAAGCCCTCATGCAACAAAGGAACGAGGTGATGAATAGTTTTGTGCAAATCCTTCAACAACTACCAACAAGTGATGCATCTTCTTCGATCGAAGGTGCCACCCCCTTAAAGGTACAAATGAACTTTGATATTCATATATTTGAAGGTCAGACAAACATGGATTATGTAGACAACTGGTTGAATCTACTAGAAGGGTATTTTTGTGTCCATAACTTTTCGAATAGAGAAAATATTACTTTTGCGCTCCTCAAAGTTGTTCCCCATGTCAAAGATTGGTGGGAAACTTTCTATGAGAAAAAGGAAACAAAGGAACCCTCATTATTTATAGTAATGACCACCTGGGATTCCTTCATGGATGCTATTAAGTAAAAATACTACCCTCTCGGAAGTTATGATGACTTGTATACCAAATGGACCACACTGCGGCAAGAAAGAGACCAAGCAGTGCCAGATTTCATGAATATCTGTCATACCTTGCACACCAACATGGGTATCAAATATTCAGAGTGACATTTGGTGCTCACATATCATGGTGCTCTGCATAGATACATCCAAACCGAAATGGAATTTTTGTACATCTCATCCTTTGGTGCGGCCTACCGATATGTCGTCGAAATCGAGCAGAAGCTCAAACAAAAGACACAACAATTTGGGCCTCGGAACCCCTCACAACAAAAGCTAGGAAAGGGTGGCCCCAAACCATAGAAAAAAGGATAGAGAAAATATGGAAAGTATGAGGACAAACAGTCCAAGCCACAAGCAAGGAAGGACAATGGAAAGACAAAGAAATATACTGGGAAGTGGTGCGATTTGCATAAGATCCCTTGGCATAACACTATTGATTGCCACTCAAAGTAGTCAATGGTCACCAAAGTGAAAGATTTGAATCAGATGTGGACATAGACTCTGATCTAGAACCGTAAAGGGGAAGAAGGATCATTGACACAGAACCTAGTTCCACTGTTTCTACCACCAAGCTCCATCTTGGTGAACCAAATGAGCCAGAGGAAGGAGAATGCCTCTTCCATTCACATATGTGGGTAAAAGGCACCCTGCTACACTTCATCATGGATAGCGGTAGCTAGAAGAACCTCATATTACCAGATGCCTTCAAGCGGCTGGCCCTACCCACAAAACCAAACCCACAACACTACACCATTGGATAGATCCACCAAGGAGGCAATCTCCTCATAAACCATCAGTGTCGATTGTTGTACGACATCAAGCCCTTCAAAGATGAGGTATTGTGTGATGGTGTGCCTCTCGAAGATTGTGATTTTCTTTTGGGCCAAACTTATTTATGGAAATTCATGTTGTATTGAGTCTATGCCTCGTAGTGTTATTATTACTTTGAACAGGAAATTGTATAGGATACCCAAGGCAGTGCCACCTAATGCTCTTTCCTTCATCTCTGCTAAGCAATGCAGGAAGGTAATATCGTAGACAGGGAAGTTTATCTTCTTCATGATTTTCTCTTAGAATAAGCGAAAAATCACCGCCACATCGAGGGTCTCTGCGACCAACCTCTCCACACAACAAAAGAAAGTAGATAACGTCATGGAATAATACTCAGTCATCTTCTCCTCACCTACCAAGGTACCTCTGCACTGCTAGGTCAAGCACCCCATCGATCTGAACCCCATTGCATTGCTTCCCAATGGGACAGTCTATCGTTGCTCTATGTTAGAGAATGAGGAGATCAAGTGACATATCTAAGAAATGCTCCACAAGGGGCACATCCATCCTAGATCATGACATTGTGGGAGCCCAATCATGCTGGTACAGAAGAAATATGGAACATGGTGACTCTCCATTGATTATCGGGCTCTGAATAAAATCACAGTCAGAGACTAGTACCTGATTCCCCGAATCGACGACCTCCTTGATCAACTCACGGGGGATAAATACTTCAATAATATTGATCTAAAGTCTGGTTTCCACCAGGTCCTATTAGAACAGACAGATGTATGGAAAATGCCTTCAAGTCGAAAGAAGGCCTTTTTGAATGGTTGGTCATGCCCTTTGGTTAGACAAATTGTCCAACCACTTTAATGAGGATGATGGATGATATCCTGCGACCATTCAAAAATAATTTTGTAGTGGTGTATCTGGATGACATTCTCATTTACAACAAGACTTGGCTCAAACACTTGCAGCATATTCAACAGGTTCTGCACACACTACGGCAACACAAGCTATATGCCAGCTTGGAAAAATGATCCTTCGGCATGGACAACGTCCATTACCTCATATACATAATTGATCAGCATGGTGTACATGTGGATCCAGTCAAGATCTAATTCATCCGTGACTAGCCCACCCCAACCACACTCACCGAGCTTTGGAGCTTCTTAGGCCTTGCCAATTTATACCGCAGGTTCATGTTAGGATTCTCCCATATTGCATGGGCCCTTAGCTAAATAACCAGGTGTGGTGGTAGGGAAAAATTTGTGTGGGGCCGGTCCCAACAATAAGCATTCAATGATTGGAAGCAATGGTTGTGCTCAGACCCAATACTTTCACTACCAGACCTACAATAGCCCTTTGAGATCAAGACAAATACTTCCGACTATGCAGTGGGCATCATTCTCACTCAACACAACCACCTCGTGGCCTATCATAGTGAGACACTATCAGATGTTGTCCATAAGTACCCTACTTATGAAAAATAAATGTACTCCACTATGAAAGCCTACCACTAGTGGGGACATTACATTCTTGGGAAGGATACAGTCATCGACACTGATCATAAGCCATGACAGTGCATGCAGACACAAGGAAAATACCAGAATGATCACCATCAAAAGTGGTCCACATACTTGCAGCAATTCCAGCTCAACATCAATTATAAAATAGGAAGCACCAATCACGTCATTGATTTACAGTCACGCCACTCACCACGGTGCTAGACTCCTGCAGCCATGAGACCTATGGATGGACCCAAATCTATGAGACAGACCCAGACTTCATCACCACCTACGAAATGTTGGGTGCAAATGCAGTTGTTGATAATTTGCATCTTCAGGATGGCTTGTTGTGTCATCTGGGCCATATCTTTGTTCCATCAAGTGAGTGAGCGAAGATAATTTGGGAATCACACCAAATTCGGGTGGTAGGACACTCCGGTGTCAAAAAGATAGTGGAGATTATATAGAAACATTTCTATTGGCTGAAACTTCGACATGAGGTCAACAAGTATATCAGGTCCTACACTTCCTACACTATTTCGAAACCGACCACTAAGAAACAGGGCTTGTACACCCCTCTTCCTACTCCTGATAGGCCATGGGAATCCATCTCAATGGACTACATGTCGGGCCTCCTATCCACCAAGTGGGGAAATGAATGTGTTTTTGTGGTTGTTTATCTCTTTTCTATTATGCTGATTATAGTTTCCTGCAAGAAGAAGATCACAGTAGAGGCCACTGCCAAGCTCTTTTTTGAACGAGTTTGGGTACATTTTGGAATCCCAAAAACCATTATCTCATATTGGGATAGTCGATTTCTCAACACATTCTAGTCGAGCCTCTCGTCACTGCTGGACACCAAGCTCACCAAATACACAGCCTTCCACCCCCAAAAAGATGGCCAAACCAAGGTCGTCAATCGAATTATAGTTCATATCCTTCACATGTATAATTCAAAGAACCCTCACACATGGGATGGGAGCCTTCACGATGTCCCACATAGCTACAACCGAGCCCTACATAGCTCAATCGACCACAACCACTTTCAGATGGGGTTGGGATTCCAACCATTGGGTCCCATAGATGTTGCACTTCCCCTTGTGGTCACCTCGACCGACTCATCTCTTGCTCCAACTGAAGCTGACAAAGCCACCTGGTTCATTGAAGAGATCTACCACAACTTCCAACAGGTTCAGGATATCCTACATAAGTCCAATGACAAGTACAAGAAATGCCATGATCAACATTGGGTGCCACATAAGTTTCAGGTGGGAAACAAGTTTGGTTTCACTTTCATAAAGAACACCTTAAAGGACCCCATCAGAAGCTTCTCCCACTTTGTTATGGGCCTTACACCATAACCAAGGTCATGGGGGATAAATATTTTGACATCAACATTCCTCCTTTCCTTGGCCTGCACCAAGTGTTCAATGTGGATCTCCTTTGCCCTTATTTCCCACCATTATTGGACACCTCAGATGTAGTAGAGCGACTGACACCAACAGATCTCAACCCAGAATGCATACAATAGGAAACAAATGATCATATTGTGGACACACAGATCAAGAGAACTCAACAACAAAGGATCCATCTTTATCAAGTCATCAAAGCATGGCAGCTCCTACACCAAGGCAAGTGGCTCACCTGAGGCCAAATTCAGTAGAAATTTCCCTATCTGATGGGGGAAATCAATGAAAGGGATACCATTTTTTCCTAAGGATGGAGGATTGATCCAGGTGGATATCAGAGGCCACCCACCTTTTCCAACTGGCTCAAAATGGTTTTCTGACAATTTTGGCAATTTACTATTTTTTGCAGTTTTAACTTCCAGGGCCATTTTGAGGGCCTAAATGAAGGTTTTTCAGTATCGAGCTTCTCAATGATAGTCAACAACATGCTTGATCTCCAAAAATGAAAATCCTCAATGATACCTTTCCAATGGGATATCATATAGCTAAAATGGAGATCGTATACAAAAGTTACGACCCCAGGAAGTTGATGTACTAACTTACCCAAATGGGGCCCACACGACTTTTGGCGCTTCATCTCCTAGGGTTAGGCTTTTGGATGTCTAGGGTTTTTGGAATTCTTGTTTATTGTGAAAATGCCTTCAGATCCTCATTGTAATCATCTTCTTATGAATGAGCGCAACTATCACATCTCTTCTCAGAGATAAGCCGCCACCATTCCAGCAAGCTTGTTTCTGCTGCATTTTACAATTTCAACTTATTTCCTTATTGAATAGAAAAATAGTTTTACTGTATCTCTATTATTTTGTATTAATCACCTATTAATAATGTGTATTCATTTCATTCTACTCATAAAATCTGGATCATTGGTATCATAGTGGTCTACTCCTTGTCATCTTAATGCATGTCCCCAACGAGGTCGAAGTACAAGGAGTTGGGTCTCGAGCTTGTTTCTATTGAGGACAAAAGATATCGCACACCCAATCGACCTCTCATGGAAGGAGAAGAGAAATATAATGGGACAAGAGATCCTTTCAAATTGTTTATTTAGGAAGCCCTCATGCAACAAATTAATGAGATGATGGATAGTTTCGCGCAAATCCTTCGACTGCTACCAACATGTGACACATCTTCCTCGAGCGGAGGTGCCACCCCATTCAAGGTACAAATAAAATTTGATATTCCTATATTTGAAGGTCATATAGAAACAGATGTTGTAGACAAGTGGTTGAATCTACTTCAAGGGTAATTTTGTGTCCATAACTTTTTGAATAGAGAAAAGATTACTTTCGTGCTCCTCAAAGCCGTTCCCAATGTCAAAGATTGGTGGGAAACTTTCTGTGAGCAAAAGGAAATAGAGGAACCCTCATTATTTATAGTCATGACCACCTAGGATTCCTTCAGGGATGCTATTAAGGAACAATACTACCATATGTTGAAAGTTATGAAGACTTGTATACCAAATGGACCACACTATGGCAAGAAAGAGACCAACAGTGCCAAATTTCACGAATATCTTTCATATCTTGCGCACCAAGCTGGGTATCAAAGATTCTAGGTGACATCTACTGCTCAAGTATCACGACACTCTTCATAGATACATCCATACTAAAATGGAATTTTCGGACATCTCATCCTTGTGCACGGCCTATCGATATGCCATCAAAATCGAGCAGAATCTTAAACAAAAGACACGATAATTTGGACCTGGGAACCCCTCATGAAAAAATCTAGGAAAGGGTGCCCCCAACACACAGAACAAAGGATAGAGAAAATATGGATAGTATCAGGACAACTAGTCCAAGCCACAAGAAAAGAAGGACACCAGAAAGATAAAGAAAGATACTGGGAAGTGGTGCGACTTCCATAAGAGCCCTTGACATAACACTGTTGATTGTTCCTCAAAGAAGTCACTGGTGGCCAAAGTGAAATCCTATGAATCAGATGCGGGCTAAGAATCTGAGGCAGAACCAAAAAGGGGAAGAATTATCATTGAAATAGAACCCAGTGCTACCGTTGCTACCACAAAGCTCCAGTCTGGTGAACCAGATGTGTTAGAAGAAGGAGAATGCCTCTTCCATTCACATATGTGGGTAAAAGGAACCTCTCTACACTTCATCATGGATAGTGGTAGCTAGAAGAACCTCATCTCAGCAGAGGTCCTCAAGTGGTTGGCCCTGCTGACATCACCTTACCCACAACCCTATGCCATTGGATGGCTCCGCCAAGGAAGCGATCTCTGCCTCAGCCAAAAGTTTTGATTGTCGCATGACATCAAGCACTTCAAAGATGAGGTATTGTGTGATGTTGCTCCTCTCGAAGTTTTTGATGTTCTTTTGGGCCAACCTTATTTATGTAAATGTCATGTTGTATATGAGACTAGGCCTCGTAGTGTTATTATTACTTTGAATAGGAAATTGTATAGGATACCCGAGGTAGTCCCACCTAGTGTTATTTCGTTGATCTTTGCTAAGAAATGTAAGAAGGTCATCTCTCAAATGGGGAAGTTTGTCTTCTTCATGATTCGCTCTCAGAATAAGAGAAAGATCACAGCCACATCTAGGGTCTGTGTGGGTGACCTCTCCACATAGTAGAAGAAAGTAGATAAGTTCATGGAAGAATAATCATATATCTCCTCCTCACCTATCAGGGTACATCTGCACAACCAGGTCAAGCACCCCATCGATCTAACCCCCGGTGCACTGCCACGCAATGGGACAGTCTATCTCCGCTCTCTGTTAGAGAATGAGGAGATCAAGCGACAGATCTAAGAAATTCTCCACAAGGGGCACATCCATCCCATCTCATCACCTTGCGGGAGCCCAATCGTGTTGATACAGAAGAAAGATGGAACCTGGAAAATTTGCATTGATTACCGGGCTCGAAATAAAATCATAGTTAGAAACAGGTACTTGATTCCTTGAATTGAACACCTCCTTGATCAACTCACGAAGGCCAAATAATTCAGTAATATGAATCTCAAGTCTAGCTACCACTAGGTCCTGATAGAACAGACAGATTTATGGAAAACCTCCTTCAAGTTGAAAGAAGGCCTTTTTAAATGGTTGGTCATGCTCTTTGGTTTGAAAAATTCTCCAGCCACTTTCATGAGGATGATGGACGATATTCTGTGACCATTCACCAATAATTTTGTAGTGGTGTATCTCGATGACATTCTCATTTACAACAAGACTTGGGTTGAACACTTGTAGCATACTCAACAGGTTCTCCACACCCTGTGGCAGCACAAGCTATATGCCAACTTGGAAAAATTCCCCTTCATCATGCACAGGGTCGATTACCTAGGCTACATAATTTATCAACATGGCATACATGTGGATCCATCCAAGATCCAAGTCATCTGTTACTGGCCAGCCCCAACCACACTCACCAAGATTCAGAGCTTCTTGGGCCTTGCCAATTTCTACCGTAGGTTCATGTTGGGATTCTCCCATATTGCATGGGCCCTTAGACAAATAACCATGGGTGGTGGTAATGATAAATTTGCATGGGGATGGTCCCAAAAACAAGAGTTCGACGATTTGAATCTACGCTTGTGCTCATCCCCAGTACTTTCGCTCCTAGACCTGCAACAACCCTTTGAGATCGAGACAGATTCTTCAGACTATGCAGTGGGCATCATTCTCACTCAACATAGCCACCCCATGGCCTATCATAGTGAGACACTATCAAATGTTATCCGTAAGTACCCTACTTATGAAAAAGAAATGTACTCCATTATGTAAGCCTGCCACCAGTGAAGACATTATATTCTTGGGAAGGAGACAATCTTCCACATTGATAATAAGCCACTGCAGTTCATGCGGACATAAGGAAAATTGTAGAATGATCTCCATCAAAAGTGGTCCACATACTTGCTACAATTTCACCTCAACATCAAGTATAAAATAGGAAGCACCAATCACATCGTTGATTGCCTCAACAGACTGCCATTCATGACACTCACCACGGTGCTAGAATCCTATGGCCATGAGACCTATGGATGCCCCCAACTCTATGAGCCAGACCCCAACTTCGCCACCACCTACCAAATGTTGGGTGAAAACACAGTTGTCGATAATTTCCATCTTCAGGATGGTTTGTTGTGTCGTCTAGGCCATATTTTTGTTCCATTAAGCGAGTGAGCGAAGATGATCTAGGAAGCCCACTACAGTTGGGTGGCAGGACACTTCGGTGTCAAAAAGATAGTGGCGATGCTACAAAATCATTTCTATTGGCCGAAACTTCGATAGGAGGTCAGAATGTATATCAGGTCCTGCACTACTTGCACTGTTGCCAAAATGAACACTAGGAAACAGAGCCTGTACACCCCTCTTCCTACTCCTAACAGGCCATGGGAATCCATCTCAATGGACTACATGTTGGGCCTCCTGTCCACCAAGCGTGGAAATGCCTATGTTTTTGTGGTTGTTGATCGCTTTTCTAAGATGACGATTCTGGTTTCCTGCAAGAAGAACACCATAGCATAGGCCACTACCAAGATCTTCTTTGAACAAGTTTGAGTACATTTTTGAATCCCACAAACCATTATCTCATATCGAGACATTCGATTTCTCAGCACATTTTGGTCAAGCCTCTAGTCACTGTTGCACACCAAGCTCACCAAATCCATGGCATTCCACCCCCATATAGATGGCCAAACTGAGGTTGTCAATCGAATGATAGTGCAAATCCTTCTCATGTATAATTTAAAGAACCCTCACACATGGGATGAGAGCCTTCCCTATGTCCAACATAGCTACAACCAAGCCCTGTATATCTCAACCGACCACAACCCCTTTCAGGTGGGGTTGGGATCATGGATGATTTTAGGGGCTAAATTTCACTCATGGGCTAATTTTCCATAGTTTTTCCAAAAATGAGATTCGTTATTTTAAAAATGATTCACCCAAATTCTATAGGATAAAATTATTTTACCTTAAAAATCACCAAAATTTTATAAAAACTATATAAAATCCTTAGAAATTTGAATATTTTTACAAAAATATCACCAAACATTTATAGTTGGCATATGAAGGATTAGTAATATTTTCCAAGGTTTCTACATTTTAAAATAAATTTCCATCCTTAAAATCATCCCTGGTTGGGATTCCAACCATTAGGTCCCATAGATGTTGTAGTTCCCCTTGTGGTCACCTCGACCAACTCATCTCCTTCTCCAACTGAAGCTTACAAAGCCACCCGATTCATTGAGCGGATTCAACACATCCACCAGCAGGTTTAGGATATCCTACAGAAGTCCAATTACAAGTACAAGGAGCGCCATGATCAACATCGGATGCCACATAAGTTTTAGGTGGCCGACAAAGTTTGGTTGCACTTGCAGAAAGAATGCCTTACAAGACCCCATCGGAAGCTTCTCCCACTCCATTATGGGTTGTGCACCATCACAAAAGCTATGGGGGATAATGCATTTGAGCTCAATAATCCTCCTTTCCTTGGCCTGCACCCAATGTTCAACGTGGATCTCCTTCGCCCTTATTTCCCACCATTATTGGACACCTCAGACATAGCAGAGAAACTGAAACCAACAGAGATCAACCCTGAATGCATAGAATAGTTAGCCAACAATCATATTGTGGAGACATAGATCAAGGGAACTCAACAGTAAAGGATCCAACTTTATCGAGTCATCAAAGCAGGGGAGCTACTGCACCAAGGAAAGTGGCTCACCCATGGCCAAATTCAACAGAAATTTGCTCATCTGATGGGGGAACTCAACGCAATGGAGACCATTTATTCCTAAGGAGGGAGGATTTATCTAGGTGGATATCAGTGGCCACCCACCTTTTCCAACTGGCTCAAAACAATTTTCTCACAATTTTGGCAATTTACTATTTTTAGCAATTTTAACTTCTGGGGCCATTTTGAGGGCCTAAATGAAGGTTTTTCGGGATCAAGTTGCTCAATGATTCCCAAAGGAATGATTGAGCCCCCAAAATGAATCTTCTTTCCAATACCTTTCCAATGGGCTATCATACGCCTAAAACAGAGATCGTATGCAAACGTTATGACCCCAGGAATTTGATGTACTAACTTACCCAAATGGGGCCCACATGACTTTTGGCCCTTCATCTACCAAGGTTAGGTTTTTGGATGCCTAGGGTTTTTGGAATTTCTGTTTCTTGTGAAAGGGCCTTCAGAGCCTCATTGTAATCATCTTCTTGCGAATGAGTGCAACTGTCACATCTCTTCTCAGAGATAAGCCGCCACCATTCCAGCAAGCTTGTTTCTGCTACATTTTACAGTTTCAGCTTATTTCCTTATTGAATAGAAAACAAGTTTTACTGTATCTCTGTTAATTTGTGTTAAGAACCTGTTAATAATCTGTAGTCATTTTGTTCTTCTCATAAAATCTATATCATGTAACAAACTCAGGGAAGGAGGATATGGCGAAGTGCCCGCAGATCTCGTGTCCTATGCGAAGTTGGGTTTTCTGTCTCTATGCATGTAAGAGGATTGAAAGAAGATAATAAAGAACACGAAGAGTTGGTGGACATAGCCCCACACTGGGGTTGAACCACTTATATCACGTGTTGTGATTTCTTTGTGTTATTGATGTGATTTATGATTAGTACTGAATCTTTATGTATGTTAGATGCATCTGATGAAGTAGCTTAGTGCTTAGTGATATGAATGAATGCTAGATCTGTTCTATTTCTATGTTCTAAGTGATTGGATGTGTTAGATCTTGTTGAATACTGTGTTGTTCTATAATTATGGTTTTACCTACGATGTGAATAAAGGGTTAAAGACTAATGAATGTTAACTGCTAAGTGCTTTGTTAAGTATTGAAATCATAGATCTGTGTTCCAGCTAGGTTGTAGACACTTGATTCCTACAACCCCCCCTGCCTCTACCTCGGGTGATACTTCATCTGCTTCGCAGGTGTTGCCGAAAGGGTTGGTAGTTAGGGGTTTTTTGTTGCAATGTTGAAGCGTTGAACCCTAGGTCTACCCCTGTGCCAACAAATGGTTCCGTTTCCAGGACCTGAAACTATGATTGTTGGGAACTGAGGAAAAGAGAAAGCTCTATGCATAGATTTGTTTGTTGCAGTGCACAATAATCTACTTGACTTGTGAAGCTATGTGCTAAGGAGAAAAGTTTGATCTGAAGAAAAGAGGTAAGATCTTAAATCTTGGTGCTCCGATAAAGGTAAGCTAAGTGGGAATTTTTGTTTCGAAAGAATAGATCTAGGTATATTTGATAGATTTCATCCTAGTCTGAAAACTAGGGCACAACTAGAAGAAATAAGATGTGATATGAATAGATCTGATAGAAATAGTGAAAGATATGTTATTCCTATGGATAGAAAGAAGCTTTGGACTAACAAGTGGATGCAGGATCCTAGAAAGAATTGTTTGCAGGTCCATCACTATGATCCCATTGTGCAGTACAGGAAAGGTTGGGGATCATTTAAGAGAAAGAGAGGATTGACATTATGTTATATTTGCAGAAGACTGGGACATCTTGCTAAGGAATTCCCTGGTAGAGGTTCTATTTTCCTTTGTTGTAAAGCTACTGGACATGAAGTTTTAGATTTCCCTAGAATGATTTCTAAAGTTGAGAAGATGAACATGAGACAATAAAACCATGAGGAAGGTCAAGAGAATAAGAATATGCCAAAGAACCAGAAAGAATTCGAGGCTATATTATTCCAGATGAAAGAAACACTGAATGATCACATAGACATCAATTTATTAGAGATATTAAAAGAGAAAGAGTGCATAGAAACAAGAATAGGAGACTTTGACATAGATAGTGTATTGGATGCAAAAACACAGGTTAATATCATAACAAAAAGCACTTGGAAAATTTTAGGAAATCCTGCTATGATTCCTTCAATGGGAGGAATAGGATTGTTTAAAGGAAAACTGATAACCCTATGTGGATGACTTACTCAGGTACCTATGAGTGATCATGGGACATCAACATAAGAAGAATTATAGGTCATTAATTTTGTTGAAAACAACGCCCATTTTGTACTTTTGTTAGGAAGGACTTGGATTGAGAGAGATCATATCTAAAGGAGAGAAGAAGAGGAAGCTATAGAACAGAAAAAACAAGAATTAAGGTATTTCATGGCTAAGATAATAACATGCTTAATAGAAGAACAGGAGGATAAGTTGAAGCACCTGAGGGTTAGAGACCTAGATGTCAAAGTAGAAAGAATGCAAGAAGTCTTAAAGAACTTAACCATGCAGAAGAGAAGAGAACCTACTCCAGAAACGGTAAAAGAAAAAGTATCACCCCCGAACCCTGTGAAAGACCCTCAACGATGTAAAGTTACTGTGCTAAGAGAAGATAATAACAATAATGGAAGGAGGAATCCAGAGATGCAGATCATTGGAAAGAAAGAAAGAAATCTCAGTAAGAAGAAAGGAAATATAGAAAAATTGCAGGAGATTCCAGAAAGGACTTCACAGAAGGAAGGCTTGCAGAAATTGAACCTCGTTAGAATAGCAGAACAACAAAAACTAGCACTTTTCCCTAGAGAAGAAATATGATCATTGGAGGTGTCTTAAAATGGCTAACAACACAGTTATTACCAGAAGGATCACCTTTGGACTCTTGGAACCGTGCCATAACAGATGGAATTGTATTGATTGAGGCATTCTTTCCCATTGGAGGAGTCTGTTACGATGTTGTCTATTTAACCCATCGAATGTTGCACCAGGGACACTTTTGAAAATTGTGATTATCTGAGCCCACATAGAACTAATTTATTTTGTGCAGTTCTTGTTGAGACCTCACCTCCTGTTCTTCTTACCTTGAGCGTTTTTCTACCTATCCGAAACATTTGATCACGAGCATGCATGTCCAATGACCTTAGCACAATAGAGAAATCCATTGAAGAGATTTTGATTGAACTCATGGCAGAGACAGTCATGTCGATAGGAGCACAAGCCTCATCGATGAGAGGGTTGCAAGCCTCCCCATCAACTGCACATTGATCTCGACCATCATGAACTATGACAGAGAAACGAAGCAAGCACTGCAACGACTTGGTGAATGTGAAGCTCATCCCGTCAGTCCTGCCCGACTATATCCTACCCCTGGCTGGCATGGTTAGTCGTAACAATGTCCCGAGGGACTTCGACTATACAATGATCATTGCGTACCTCCCAAAGGGGAGACACGTAGTTGGAGCATAGTTAGGATAGATTCTGACATTGAAGATCAGTGAATTCAAATTAGGAGACTGCAAGAACTATGGCATGCTCACACCACAAAAGTACTTGAACAAGAGAATGGAGAATAATTCAAAGATAGTCCCCCAGCCGTGGACCATGGACATCGCAACATAAAAAATCCTCAATGTGATGAATATACCAGACATTGGCAGACATCAAGAGGTTAACACGTGCATTAAACTCCTCCTTTCATGCTACCATGGTGGTTGCCTTTGGTTGTATAGATGCATCACCATAGATACGACACTGATCCACCAGATCATTGGATTGAGCATGTAAGGACTGGACCCTCAAGGGTTCTACCCAAGGAAGGCTGCAGACCATGCCCTTGCACAGTGAATAAAAGACACCTATGACAATGTGGAGAAGGGGAAGCGGGGCTATAAGGTATTCTCCATCCAAAATGGTGAAATGTGCCTAGCTTGCCAGATGATCATTTGTAAGCTCTTAAAGAAGAATAGACCAACGTAGGTCACGAGGTTTTTCGTCAACCTCACAGGAAAATGTGTTGAAGGGTTGCAAATGAACTGGGTGAGCTACATTGTCAACTAGTTGGAACAAGATTACCGCGAAGCACATGACCATGGCTATGAGTTTCACTTCAGCTGGTTGTTGATTCTTATTGCCTTCATCGCTTGGTAGATGTCGCAGGGAGTGACCTTCCATGAAGTTGAGCCATCTGAACCACTGGCTGTGAAGTTCACTACACTATGGTATTTGAGAAACATGGCTAAGAAATGGTAGTCCAATGCAGTGTTCCACACCTACTACTTGTAGTTGAAGAGAGCCATTGAATCCTTCCCTCGCATAACATTGAATACACTTCATAGGTTTAGGCCAATAGCTAAGTTCCACATAGACAGGAATTTCATTTAAATCATGATGTGTGAAGATGAACACAAGGAAGAGATTGAGTCCTATTACAAATTCACTGAGAAGGATATGGAGGAAATAACCAAGGAATGGCCTGGAAAATTCCTTGTACCAGTCGAACAGACAGAACTCTCTGACCCCAAACTCATCAGAAATCCTGTAGTCACTTGAGAAGAGTATGATGGACCCAGCAGTAGTAAGAGGAAAAAGAAGGAAGAGGTGTAGGAAATAAAATGTGCATCAGAGGAAACTGCGTCGGAGTCACCTAGATGAGGAGGAGATGATGAAGTAGACCAAAAGGTGGATGAAGGGGAAAAAGACAAGAATAAATAGGGTGAAGTGACACTATCAAAATATCCCCTTACAAAGGTTGAGACATTGAAGAAAATAAAGGTTTCCCAAAGAAACTCTCAGCGTGGAAGAATTCACAAGATGTGCTCATGGTGGATGATATTGACCTCATCATCATTGTTGTATCAGATACCTTAGAGGACATTTTGTAGTGAAGCGAAGCCAAATAGGAGACAATGTTTGACAAGATCGAGGTGGAGCTCAAAGGGGTACAATAGGCTCTTTGTTCAAGTCACGCAGTGTCTACTGCATCATTTTCATCAGGGGGCATAAAAGTAGGAGATGAGCTTGCCCAGCTATGTAGAATAGCAAATGCGACAGAGGCTCGCCTCCATCGGGTCCAGTAATAAAAAGAGAAGGCAACAGAGGACATGAAGAAAGCAAAGGAAGAAGCCCTAGAGCAATGCCAGGTTGCGCAGTAAGAGAAATATGACCTCCAGACGCATTTTGTAGAGAGTAAAGAGCATATCTACAAGGAAAAAGAATAGTTGCTCGCAGAGCAGATTAGAGTTAAACAAGAAGTCACTAGAGCACTTCACTCTATGTCGGGCCTGGGACAAATGGAAGAGGAAATAGTTGAGAGACAAGTGGGGAAGCTTGTTGAAGCCATTCAGCAGCTCCAAGCATGAGTAATAGAATTGGAATTGCAAGCAGTGTCGAGCACTTCGTAGGAAGTGCGATATCAGAGGGAAGAAACTTCCTGAAGCACAGTTGTAAGAATCAAGGCATTGGCCTTAGAATGGAAAAAACTAAGCAATCGAAGTGTGCAGACTTATGAGCACCTTGCATAGGACCCATAACTAAGGACATTGGAGTCACAGCTCAAGGAAGCCAAGAAAAAAGTAGTGACAGTGCAAGCACAGTTGAAGGTATTGTCAGCAGTCGAGATGATGAATAGGTCATACGAACAATGCACAGTTCAGCAGCAGGTCCATGCCATCCAGAGTAAAGTCATGGAAGTGACCCAACAACTTTAGTTGGTATAGGATGAAGTCTACACACTTTTTGAGGAGATCGAGGGACAAGGTGCACAATTGGAACAAGTGGTAACCTTAGTGGAACAATGCTTGGAAGGACCTGTCACCGAGAAGGTCATTCAGGAGTTTGCCAAGCAGGAGGCTCTAGCGAAAAAACAAGTCGAGGCAACCCGAGCCAATCTTGAGGTGTTTGAAACATATTTTCCCATATCAGAGTGACTTGAGATGAGTCATAGGTGAATGTTGGGGACTTGTTGGCCCTCAACCAAGTTTTGGAAAACCTTGGTCATGTTTGACTATTTTTAGGACTTCGATAGGCTAGTCAAAGATGGAGTGCCCAGGCAAAGTGGAGATCACAGGATCTTGCCCCATTTTTACATGATTTTTGGGTTTAGGGCTTATGTAATGGGTATGGGAGGTCATCCCATGGGTTTACCCATGCTTAGGCCCATTTTGTAAATGTATAAATAAGTAGCTAGCCATTGTAAGAAGCATAAGATAAGAGAAGACCTAATTTGGATTTTTGCAAGATATGTAAAGGTTGCTAAGT
>JASDQU010737426.1:36421-46851 GCA_032191745.1 Picea mariana
GAACCAAAAAAAACCTTGTATACATAGTAATCAAAGTGATACCACAAACACCAAAACAAGTAGAGGGGTAATATTCCTACTTGCCTCAATGTGACCTCATGCTTGAGTCCTATGTTAGAGGAGCTACTTCAGACACTAGTTGTAAGAATAGATTCTACACTCTTTAATGACTTCTAGGTTTTGTTATGGTTGTATTGGAGAGTTCACTCTTCAATCTTATTCCAAGGCCCTAAACCTATCTAATGGTGGTTCACTAAAAAATAAAAGAGTCTAGTTGATTTTAACTTTACAAATATTATTTTATGAATATTTTTGTTGGAACATCAATAATTGATGTTTTTTCACTCATATCCTGTATTTATCGGTCGAGCGGTTGACCTACATTTGGATAAGTTAGTCGAGTGATAGGCCATATATCTACATTAGTTGATTGAGTAGTTGATATTCTTTTTGGTCAGGCAGTCGACCAAAAATCAAAGATAATCATATGGTGGATTGAACATCCCAGCAATTGAATATGAGTTGGATGCATGGACGCTTGGGTCAAGCATCCTTGTCGAGATGACTTGATAATGCATATCTGGCGAAGTCAACTCTAACAGTCGAAAATTACATATGAACAAGATCTTACCAATTCTATGGAAGTTGGTTAGATATTGAGGCTATAAATAGCAGACCCCATGGGTCATTATCATCAAGTGATCAAAGTGATATCATATGAAGATATCAAGGCCCAATATGCAATGTGATGTTATGATCACAATGCACTTTGCTTAAGTGTTGTAAAAGTGTCTTTAGACACCACCTTTGTATTTAAATTTGTATCCCCTCTTTGACTATCTACATAATTATCTATTTGTTTCATTATAGGTTCCACCCCTTACCCAACATGGTATCACAACTGATTGTTTAAAACCTTGACCTGCTATCTGAAGCCTTGTTGAGTACAATCTATTTTGTGATTGACTTTGGGCCAATAGTTTGTCCATTGGAACCTTTGAAGAATTTGTTTTTTCTAGATATCAAATATGCCTTCAAATATTGATATTATTGTTCTAAACATATCAATTTATGTAGTATGGGCACAAAATATGGAAACCCTACTGAATAGAAAAGGATCATGGAAGTATACGAAGATTTCAATTCTAGATCCAATATATTATCAAGAAAATTTCATTGTTTATGGCAAGAAGGATGAGGTTGTGGGGGTCATCATGACCTATATCTCACGAGAGATTTGATTTCACATTAATGGAATCAACTTCCCTCATCAAGTTTGGAAGAAGATGAAATCATTGTTTGATCAAGTCGATGAGAGCCACGTCATGTAGTTGGAGAAAGATTTGATCTCTCTCAATCCTCATCATTTTGATAGAATAGAAGACTATTTGGAACGTGTCAATGAACTCCAACTAAAATTAGCTGAATTTGGAAAGAAATATTAGAATAAGGATGAAAAATGCATCGATATGGTCCTGATGAAATTGAGAAAAGCATTCAACATGTTCATGTTGACTTTCCACATAAATTGGAAAGTATGGAAGGAAGATAGTAAGGATTACAGCTATGAATATTTCTGTGGCATTTTAATTACTGATAATGAACACATATTATTTAGATAAGGGAATATTGGTGGTAAATGTCAAGCCCATTTTCTCAAGGGAAAGAGAAAGTAGGATCCTAGGGATAGAGTACAGTTTTATGCTTCTACAAAAAAACCCACATACTGTGACTAGAAACATAAGGGAGTGATAGTTGCACCCATGCAAAGTCTAAAGAGGAAGACATGTCAATATTGTGGAAAGAATGGACACATGGAGAAAGTTTTCTACAAGAAGAGAGAGGATTTAGAGGATAATTTTAAATTCCTGGAAGAAAAAATTTCCTCCAAACATCGACTCAATCATAATTTCACCTTCCAATTCAGAACTTTTCAATAATTGTTGTCTCATTTTGCACAGAACGAACATGTATTGGATTATGGCTGCACTCATTAAATGGATAAGGATTCCTCCTTGTTCATGTGGTTGGATGAAGCTAAGGAGAGTAAATCTATGTTTTTGATGATTTTTCTCTAAATGTTGTTGGTCAAGGTGATGTTGCCTATCGACATGCGAAAATTGTTAACTTTGTCGTGTTCTAAATATCACTTCCAATTCGTTGTATGTTTCTTAGTTGACACATACATGTAAGAATGTTGAATTGTTTCCAGATTGGTTCTATGTTTGTTATTTGAAGAAGGTAAAGTTGATTGTTTTCGATGGGATTCTCGAAATGACAGACAATTTGTATAAATCATGTGACACGGCTTGATCTTACATTGAAACAAATGTTATTTTTTCTCACAATGATGAGAGAAGTCAAATTTGGCATGATCGACTTAGAGACCTGAACTTTTGAGGTCTGTAGTCCATGGAAACTTAAAATATGGCTGTTGTTCTACCTAAAGTGTTTCTTCTTGAAGGAATATGTAAAGGATGTGTACTTTGGAAGCATCATTAGGAACCCTTTGACTCTAGAAAAGCATGGCAAGTGTTATAGAAAGATTTGCCTCAACCTATGCAATCTTGCATAGAAGGCCTTTTTCCATTTCCCTATGCAGACTTATCATCCCTGTTTGTAAAATCCAGAGCTTAAAATACATATTTTTCCACATGTACGCATCTTTCCTATTATACAACATGCGTATATGCAAGTTCCACCACTAAAACTAGTGTACATCAGGATTTGTGCCAAAAAATGAAAATTAATGTTGGATTTCTATGTCACGATAGGAGATCTACGATCCTTGGCCTTCCATATATTGGAAATGTTCTGACTCAGACCTTCAGTTCCATTTGAAATGATATAAATGGGCCAATTCCAAGCTATGGAAAGGAGGAGAAAGAATTCAACTTTGAGAGAAAAGTTACTCTGGAGAAATTATTTACTTCATATTGAATCCACATCCCTTTTTCCTTTAAGTATGAACACAGTGTTTAGCCCCCAAGCTCTTCCCTTTTTGATTGAGAAACTCATTGTTTCTCTTTTATGAGATTTCCTTTGGTGGAGGATTGAAGTGGTGGAGGCCCAGCTGGAAGGAACTTAGTTTCTTGGTTCCAAACCATGTCAACACGGAAGTCTCTAACATTTTCACTTATGCTGATCCTATATTAATAGAAATACTCTTTTCCCATCCAATCGATATATTGCAAATATTTGAATTATTATTCCATGGGCATATTTGTCATGTTTATTGATGGATTATGTTATTGAATGTGCTAACATTATTTATTATCAACATATGATTTCTTTTCTTGGTTGTTGAGGACTGTTTGTAGGTTTGAGTCAAGTGCTCAACGGTGGACTTCAACGAACGTCCGGACGAGGTAGGAATTTTATCTTGTCTTGCTAGCATATTTGTTTACATAGAATACTTGAGAACAAACCTGATTTCTACAGTCATTTCCATTTGTTGTGGTTTACCCTAGCCATAGAGAGATTTTCCTTGTAACAGAATTGGCCACCATAGTGGGGATTAAATCTTCTTTCTTAGGGTTTGGAGTACTTTTCTCCTTAGATTTCTCTAGTTCATATTGTGTTTCTTGTCATTGCATTTCTTGACATCCTCTGTTCACTTTGGGTATGAGTTTTTTAGCCTTCTCCCTTGCCTAGCCTTGTTTTTAAAACATATACGTAGTTTTTGGCTTGGCAGTCGCGTATATACGTGAGTTGTCCCTCTGCAAGTTGTGTACATATGCTTTGTTTCCTTGAACAATTGTGTACATAAACCTTCTTTGCTTGTTTGCTAGGTCTGGTGGTTTCTAGGTGGGATTTGATGTTTGTGGAGTATTCTTGGGTCTCTGTAGTGCCTGTTAAGTGCTTGTGGGATGATAGGAAACCTATCCGGGGTTGAATTTTTGGGTAGAGTCTTTCTCATTACCTTTTCATTTTGATTGTCCTTGTACATTGGGTTGGGTGTCTTGCTACTTGGTATCCTACTTGAGTTGTCTGTTTCCATACACAATAGAGTTTATATATCAAGTTTCTTTTTAGTCCATGCATTTTCATTTTAATTATATTGAAAATACAAAAATATTAGGCATTTTGCATTGCTTGGAATTTTGGTCTTTTGAGTCTTTGTCCTTAGTTTAGTACATGTAATGAAAGACTTCATTTTTACTTCCGAATTGTAGAGTTGAATTTGAAAATTGCATTTGTTTTTAGAAGCATATCATTCATTGAAAATTGAAGTTAGGACTTTGCATTGTACTCATATTTACTTTGCTTGCTAAATCATAACATCATGAGTTTCACTACCATACCTTTTTGAGTAATCAAGGCCACTAAAATTAACGCTATAATTTAAAATTGATTAGTCGCTATTTTATTTTCTAGGGTGCACAAACTAGCTTAGGATTTAGTGCCTTGGAATAGTATTTTGTGAGTAAACTTCTCCAAGGCAGTTAAATCAATGTATCTGTCTAAGAAAGGGAGTGGAGGAATCCATTGTATAATTAGTAATATCAGGAGGCTCCTCTCATACTGAAGTTAATCACGAGGTCACTCAAGGTTGGTTGGAGGGATATCCCCCTGATACCTTCTTAACGTCAAATATATTTTTGGGGATCTATTCATATCTGGGGGTCTTGCTAGTGCCTTTACCTCTATGAGAGGTGGTACTTTCAAGGTTTCAGGCTTTGATACCCTACCCATACAGTGGACCTAACTTATGACTTCTCACTTGTGCATCAGTTATATAGTGGTTTATTATTTTCTTGACTTAGGTGCCACATAGGTTACTTGCAGGGGTTATTCTGTAGGTACCCTGGGTCAGATAAGGGTCAAACAACACACATCCTTTATGGAGGATTACCTCTGTGGGGGGATCTGAGTGACTGGTTGTTAAGACCACGAGGGCCCTTAAAACTGATTTTGTTACCTTCGATATTTAGCAGGGAGTCTCAGGCCCCTCTTGGGTGAGACATACCTTCTTTAGGGAGGCAGGCCACTTTCATTCACTTCACCCTATTTGTGTGCATTTTTTCCGTTTGAATTTTGGTGTGCTCTTTGATTACTAATTGTCCTTAGGATTTATTTTTTGTCTTTAGAGTCTGAAGTCATCATGGATTCATACCAGTGTCCCCTCCAATCCCGTCGCTTGTTACAATTACCACATGATTTCAAGTCTTTTCCTTCTAAAAGGTGTAGAGTTATTAGACATGGTACACACACCTCCACTATTTAGACTTTTGATTATACAAGGATGAGTACTGAACCTAGTCTTCAGAACACTAAGAGCCCTTCGACTCCCACACCCACTATAGTTAATGGAACCCCTTCGACTCCTGCAACCACAGTGGTTGTAGTGTTGGAGGCACCTATCATTACTATGGCTCAAACTATAGTGAATACTCAATCTCTTGCCTCAAACCCTTTTGGGTCTCTTGGTCACTCACCTAGCTATAATGTTTAGTCCAACCCTATGGCCTCTAGTCCTTTTTTCGATGGTATGCCAAACGTTACTTCACATTTTTCGAATTCCATCCTAGTTATTGGCCCTAATGATAGCATTGGACTTGGGGGAACTACACCTACCTATACTCCATTTTTGTTTGGTTGTTCTCAAATCCCTCAAACAAATCCTAATATGGGAGGCATTCATTTTTTTAACCTCAGGTCTAATCCTCTTACTCCTGGGTGGAACAACCAACCTGGTGGACATGATTCTACTCAAGTTTCATCCTATACCCCTACCTCCTCGGTGTCGATTCTGACCAACATGTTTGGTATGATGAATCAAACTTTATCCTCCTAATTCACACCTAGAGGAGGTCAGTTTAACACTTTGGGAAACCCCCAATCCGGATCCAATCCAGCTGTGGGAAATTTTTATAACCCCCATCAGAACATTCCCACTGGAATGATGCCCACCATACCTTTTATGAATAAGATCAGAGGAGGATCTTATAATCTTAGACAGGGCCATGATTCTCACCATAACCCTGGATGGGTTTTTGTTCCTCAAGCACAATATTTCCTGGGAGCTTGGGGCCAGATGCCGCAACCTCATCTCCCTTTTCTGGCAAACGCTTAATCCACTGGACTTGTATAAGTTGATGAATGACCCTATGAGTCATGATCATACATGGCCCCCCATCCCCACCAAGATTCCTTCAGACATCCCAAATTCGAAGGTAAGAATGGTGACGATCATGGTGATCATGTTACTACCTTTCACCTATGGTGCTCCTCAAATTCCCTTAATGATGATTCTATTCGGTTGAGATTATTTCAACGCACCCTCATTGGGGTCACAATGAAATGGTATATCAAGATACCTAGGGGGGCATATGGGACCTTTAGTCAGATGGTGTTGGTCTTCCTTAACCACTTCAAATTGTCGGTTCATTACGATGTTGGCCTAGGACTTCTGTCGACTTTACGCTAGGACACAACCACTCATATCTTGGATTATATCCAGGAGTGGAATAAACGGAAGAGGTTGATTAAAATATCCATATCCATGACATTTACATTTATTTTAGAATGGTTTATTAAGTATTTGTAGCCTCCTGTATCAATGGATGTTGTTAGAGGTTACCATTGAGGAAGAAGCGATCTAAAAAGGCTAGTAGTTAGATATTATATATGCTCAGTCTAGGATGTTATATCACATTCTTATGGACGCACTACAATAAAATTATGACCCTAGAAAAAATCCCAAACCTCATGCTGATCGCATTGTAGGCTCCGCCAAAGTAAAATCCACAGACTCGGTGACAAGCCATTTGAAAGAGTTGTCTCTAAACCAGTCTGTAGGAGGGCTAGCTTCATCTGTTTCTTCCAACCCCACTCAGTCGGTGGATGTACATTATGTGCAATCATCAATCGTCCCAAATGGTAACCGTCAACCATGAGGGAATAAGAAGAAAGGAAGTAATAATCATAAGGGTGGAAAAAATAATAATAAACCCAAGGACAGTGGTAATCATGAGAAGACAAATAATAATGTTCGAGAGGGAAAGAGAGAAAGATGTAAGGTGAAATTTCCCTGTAAGATTTGTACAGATGACCACCTTACTCATTTATGCCCCAAACTTGTGGAAGCTATGAGGCTATTACCTCTATTGCCTATCGTGCTGACTATTTTTTTTTCACATAACGAGCACATGGCCTCGAGTTCCTCAAACACTAAAAATGCGGTTGGTGGGAGTCAAAAACCATTGTTGTTAGACTACGACCGTTTGTGTATCAATATGGCCGATGCGAAAGTTAATGTCGCCACTCACTCTTGATATTATACCTCTTCATAGCTATAACTAGTCTAGAATATCCTCCTCCTCCCTTAGATATGACTTTACAGATTGAAAAACCAGAGCCATCGCCTCATATTCCAAAAGGAGTACTCAAGCGCTCTACCCACAATCCAAATGTTAGAGCTACCCAAAACTACCCTATTGTTGAGGACCTGGGTCAAACCCCTTGTGCGATGTTAGATTTGGAGGTACTCCAAATGTGTCTTTCATAGAGGAATGACTTGCTATCTATGTTAGGATCTCTAGAACCTAGTGGCTCAAAATTCATCAAGTTTTAGGTCACAAATGTGAAGCCTCCCTTTCCTTACCATGTGGATTTACAAATCCATGTAGGGTACTCAACGTATACCATCAAACGTGCTATTGTTGATGAAGGAACTTCCACTTGTGTGATGTCCCTGATCTGTTGGAAAGCTCTCGGTTCTCCAAATGTTTCCAGGTCATCAAACATGTTGACTTATTTTGATGGTCATTCATTCCGCCCTCACGGTATTCTTCCTGCCTTTCCGGTCGAGTTAGGTGGGAAGATGGTAGAAGTGGAGGTCAAGGTAGTTGATGCATCTCTTGATTATAACTTGTTACTAGGATGAAATTGGACCTATGCTATGGTCACCATTGTATCGTCCATCTTCCATACTCTTTTTTTTCCTCATGAAGGGAAGATCGTGGTGATCGACTAGTTATCCTTTGTGTACGCTAGTCCTAATGCATCTGTTGGACCGTTGATCGCTGTGGTCGACAATTCTCAGCCAACAAATGAGAATTTTGGTGTTGGAATGTATTCTTCCCTCATGGGTACTTTCAACTTCATGGAACCAATTCACCATGTTTACACCATATCCAGTAGGCCCATTTCCTTAGAGAGATCCATTCCTTTCCACATTTCCTATTTTAACGATCCTTGGACCCTACCTTCCTCGACTGTGTCTTGTGAGGATCAACCACATACTGACATTATATCACCAACCTCTATTAGTCATGTTGCAGATGGGTTGAGAACCTCTTCTAGTCATTTTGAAGACCAACAACCAGTTGTTGCAAGTCATGCTAGGGGCATAAGTCTAGTCATCTCTAGTCACATTGCACATACATCACCAACCTATGCTATTCGTGTTGGGGACTCATCACCAACCTATGCCAGTCATGTTGGGGATTTTCTACTAGCCTTTGTAAGTCATGGTGGGAGAATGTCACCAACCACTACAAGTCATGATGGGGGCATTCATATGATTGAGAATCCTAGATGTGTAAGACGTAAGCCCAAGTTCCTTTGTAGGCTTTGGAAAGGAGATAACCTTACTCATTTTTGCCCTGATACTGTTGTGGTACAAGAAGCATGGTCCTTTCCTGGAGGCCCTTTGGGTTCTGAGTCATCTTTGGATTCCCAGCCTTCTTTGGTTGATACAATAGTAATGTTGATGCAATGTTTGGATAACACCCCTCCTCCTTTAGGGGCTGATGCATCCCTTGACCTTGTTGCCTTGCATCTTGTTTAACCAGTGGTCATGTTGATGCAACCTTCGACCGACACCACTCCTATTTTTGGGGGTGATGAATCTCTTGACCTTGTTGTATCGCATCCTATTCAACCAACGGTTGAAAAAGTGGTTGTGACGATGAAATATTCGGTCGATTCCACTCTTCTCTTGGAGAGTGACAAGCCTAAGGAAGTGACATTACCAATGCAATATTCGGTCAATCCCACTCTTCTTTTGAAGGGTGATGAGTCCTTCGACCATGTCCTTAAAATTTATAGTTTTGTAACTTCTTCACTAGGGAGCATTCCAATCTCTTCAAGTATGCTCCCTCCAAGTCCTATGGTGGTTTCCTTTGATTGGAATGATCTTGTAGAGCCTTGACTTCCTTCTTCTACACCCTTCCATATAAGGGTCATTCTTCGATATATTGTAGATAAGGTAACCTCTGCAAGTATTTTATCCTCCTTGACTTGGAAATATTTGGGTTTTCCCAATCTTGTGTCAACTCTTCATAAGTTGCTGACCTTTCACAAAAGTCCTATACGGGAGCCTTGGCCTCCCCCATTACATGATTCTTAGAACAACATCCATGAGTTTAACTTAATCTTTTTTCCAACTCATCTAAAAAATGAAAATATTTTCGAGTGATTTGTCCCTTTCACACTCATTAAATTGGACTTGAAAGGTCATGAGTCTTAGTTAAGCTCTTTTCCAACTCCTTTTCATAAAGCAGAAATATTTTCGAGTGAAATTGTCTCTTTCACACTCGTAAATTGGATTTGAAAGGACGTCTATTTGGCACACGTTTATCCTTTTTTCACACCAAGTAGACTAAATGTCATGAAAAAAGACATTTTTTGGTGTTAAGTTGTGATTTCTTCTCATTCCCTTGATTTAAGTATTGAGCCTTTAGTTGGTTCTTTCTTTTGCATTATAAACTATTTGCCTTAGCAGTTTTTTCATCCTCAACCAAGAAGAGCCTCGTTTATATCCTTCGCAATTTGACACCCTATACCTAGGAGGGAACATTCCCTCGAGTGTCCATCTTCCGCATGCATCTCCTTGTATTGAGCATAGGTATGTTCCATTGTTGGAACTAATTTTTCTTATTTGCAACACTCATTTCCTCCTCTGTATCATATCATAAGTCAGGTGGTAAGGGAGTATTATCTGATATTGACATAAGTCATGTCACCTTTGAGCAGAGAACAAAGTTATTAAGTCTATTCATCATCATATTTTTTGGATTAGCATGGCCTTAGGATTTCGATCTTGTTACAAAGTCTTCTCTATCAATTGGTTACTCTTCCAATCCTTATAGATAATTTCATTGATTCCTCCTACATCTTTTGGTTTCATCATTGATTATATGCTTCCAGAGTCATCCATATGTCTCATGCTCTTGTTCAAAGGAAGTTTATCAACCTATTTCGTCCACTTCTTAGAACTATTGACTTTGCATGTCGGCCATACCCTTAGTTTGTTTCAGAGTCACTTGATATTGTAGTCCTATCATGCACCCTGGTCCTACTTTCATCATTGGTAGGTAACCTTGAACCCAACAGTCAACATTTAATCATCGGTCATTGACTGGGTGCTTTCCCTTGTGTTCGAAGGCAAGACATATATTCACACATTGGGATTCGTGCAATGT
>JASDQU010737426.1:61730-74736 GCA_032191745.1 Picea mariana
CAAACAAGTGGAAAATTGGGAAAAGTTGGACATAGGTGACTATGTGGACAAAGTGGCCTAGAAGATGCTTCTAAGGAAGCTACCTGGAGAGTATAAATAAGAGGCAAGGCTCTCTCATTTTATCACAATTGAGCATATTGAATATCTATAGGTGACTAAGGTAACCAAAGGATATCTAATCGGAATTTCATAGGGAAGGTGAAGTAAAGAAGGCCGAAATTCAAGGGAGTATAAATTCTTTTGATGATGCTTTCTAAGGTATGCTATTTACAGGTCATCTCACCATTTTCACAATAAATTTGTTTCTATAATTATCTAGACCATAAAATTAGTAGGACAATGAGGAAACATATCCAAGTAGCTTTGGCACGAATTTCAGCTTGTGGGTCGTTGTAGTTTTGGAGTTACACTTCGTGCAAAATAGGGTTTGTGGCTAGTCCTAAAACTAGTCTAAAACAGGTGTTTCAGGTAAAAACGTCACAACTTATTCATAAAAGATCCAAATTTAGTAAGACCAAATTTTTTGGTTAGAGTACAGTCTATAGTTTTGTGTTAAAAATTTTCAGATCCATACAACAAATATTCTGTGCGGGGCACACTCTACAAGTTCGCTCTCTAGAATAATCTATAATTCAACAAGGTATGCCATTTTTGCTATAAATCCTTTTTTGAGAGGTTCCAAGTAGTGACACCTACAGGAATTGCAAAAAACACACTAAAGAACATTGTGTACTATTTTTAGATCTTTATTCATTACAGGTACATAGTTATGATTATTTCAAGTTAGGGTTGTTGAATAATCCAAAACTAGTCATGTGAGACTAAAGTAAAGTTTGATGAAAATGTTAGGCTCTTGTTGTTAATGTTCAGGAAGGTTTATAGGTTGAGGTACATGTTGGTGCATGGTTTATGCACTTGTTTATGTTACAAGTTGATTGCAGTTTGTTTGGTACATGTTGGTGCATGGTTGATGCACTTGTTTATGGTATAGGTTGAGGTACATGTTTATGCATGATTGATACATGGTTCAAGTTATTGGTATAGGTTGTTTGGTGCAGGTTTATTGGTACAAGTTTACAACAACATATCTCACAGTGATAGTGTGATAGTGGTTCGATCATTCTACTTATACGTCAGGGCGGTTGGACAGGGAAAGGACATGTGGTTGTCGCCACCTTCTGGTTGTAGCTGAAGAACATAGGGGGTTGTAGCCTCTTTCTATTTGTAGCTAGAGAATTGGGGAGTTGGAGCTTCCCTCAAGTTGTATATTGAGAAACTAGGGGGTTGGAGCCTACTTCTAGTTGCAGCTGGAAAACAAGGAAGTTGGTGCTTCCATTGAATGTAATTCTTCAAGACATATAAGAAAAAGAATTACGTGGTTTTCTCTTGCTTTGTGTTTCCACGTAAAAACACTGGTGTACTATGTATGTTTATTATTTTTCATTTGTTCATTGTTTATTTACTTTGAAAATATTGGATGATAATGCTACATTGATATAACACTCGCATTATATGGTTGAAAAGGATTAGATTTCTCTATTACTGATTCACCCCCCCCTCTCAGTAATCCAACAATTGGTATCAGAGAAGGTTCCTTCAGAAATCAATTTAACCACTGAAAGGTAGATCATGGAGAGCAACAACATGTATAAAAATGGAATACCACAGTTTGATGGAAAAAAGTATGCCTTTTGGAGCATAAGGATGAAGACATATATATAGGCACATGGATTTGAAATTTGACAATCAATTATAGATGGATACACAACACCAATAGTTCTGCCGACAATTGAAAAAGCTATGAAACTCGGTCATAATAAATTATAATTCTAAAGCCACAAATAGACTTTTGAATGGTCTTGGAGAAACAATATTCACCAAAGTTGCACATTGTAAATCCGCTAAATAGATTTGGGACAAACTTCGAAATATTTATGAAGTAGATTCAAAAGTCAATGAAGCAAAGCTTCAAACTTACAAAGGTGAGTTCGAACAACTAAAGATGAAGGAAGATGAGAACATTGCAACAATCTTGGGATTGGGAGAAGAAATCATATAATCTGTAATTTTTCAAAAGGTACTAAGATCTCTTCCTATGAGATTTGACCCTAAGATACTAGCACTAGAATAAAGAGCATATCTAAACTCAATAAGCATGGACAAACTACATGGAATCTTCACAACATATGAAATGAGAACTAAACAGGAAAATCCAGATATAAAAGAAGCATCCTTCAAAGCATCCAAAAGTTCAAATAAAAAGGGAAATCAAAAAGAAAAAGAACATAGAATCATCAGTGACGTCTCGGAAGATGATGAAGAAGTGACCAACTTTGTCAGAAGATTGAACAAGTGAACCAATGGCAGGTATAGAGGTAAGCTTCCTTTGATTTGGTTTAATTGTGATGGTATTGATCATTTTGATAACAAATGTCCTTATAAGAAAAAGAGAAATGATGAAGGTTACTCAAATAATAAACAAAAATATAAAGGCAAAAGAACCACAAAGAAACTTTACAAGAAAAACTTATGCACCAAAGAAGACATCTCATCAACAGATGAAGATGAAGTCAGTGACAGTGTGACAGAAAGAGTTATATTCATGGTAGTAGAAGACTCTGATAAAAAAGACTCCAAATAAGAATATAAAGAGGCCAAAGAAGAATGTGAAGAGGCAGAAGTTGACTACCAAGAAGAATTGTTGTGTGCCATAGAAGTTGTCAGAAGAGAAAAGAATAAAAACAAGAAACTACCAACAGAACTAGACAAGAAAAAAGACACTTGGGAACTAGAAAAAATGATCATAAATTTGAAGGTTCAAATTGAAGAAGATAAAAGAATTGAAGAAGCACTCAAAGAAAAACTAGAAGGAAGAGACAGGATCATTGGGAATTTGGAAGAAGAAATTGTCACATTAAGAAAGGATCTTCAAAAGAAAAATATGCAGAACAACTCAAAAGTTTTGAATGGCATTATCAACAGTCAAAAACCTCATCATGACAAGTCCAGACTTGGATAGAATCAGACATAAAATGGATCAAGCTCCAAAACAACATAACAAGAAACATATCCAAAAAGCTATGCAGAAACAATCAAAGGGGATAGGAAGGTCTACAAAGAAAATTACATGGACACTCCTCCACCGAGAAGATTCAGAATTTAGAATCAATGACCGAAAGAAACAGATAGGCCTCGGGAAGAAGAAGGATTCATAAGAGTACCTCCTTTCAGAAGATCTTCAACTCCCAGGTATCAAACTATCTTTTTTGGTTTATGTTTTGCATGTAATAATTTTGGACATAAAGTTGTGAATTGCAGAGCTAACAAAAGGAACATAAACAACTTTGAAATTCATAGACAAAAGGGTTATCCAAGAAGGCCTAGAGATACACAGAGAATAATTTACAATAGGTTTAAATATTTGAGCATTGAAGTGGAATGCTACATATGTAACAACTTTGGACACATGGCCAAAGATTGCAGAATGACATTCCCTCCTAGAGAACTGCAATAGAACAACAACAGTCATAGACAAGAACCTCAGAAAAGGACATCGATAAGAAAGAATAATCAACATAGCAATGAAGAATGCACACTCGCTCTAAAAGCTAAGTAGAAGAAATGTGGTTGGTATGTTGATAGTGGCTATTGAAAACACATGACAAGTGATAGAGATAGGTTTCTTACATTAAGAAAGGAAAGAGATGGATCAGTCTCCTTCGGAAATGATGATTCAGCTAAAATCATTGGAAAAGGCACAGTTAGAATTGGGAACAAGAATACCAAGGCAAAAAATGTTCTACTAGTAGAAGATATGAAGCATAATCTTCTAAGTGTGAGTCAAATGTGTGACCAAGGTCATAAAGTTAGTTTCAATTCACAAAAGTGTGAGATAAGAAAAGAAGGTCCAGGAAAATTGATTGCAACAATTGCGAGAACTTCAAGCAACATATATGTATTAACTGTAATTGGAAAAGAAAAGTGTTGCCTAGGAAAGGAAGATGAAAGTTGGCTATGACACAAAAGAATGGGTCACATACATTTTGATATCATTGTCAAAGTCATCAAAAGGGAAGCAGTTAGAGAAATGCCCCAGATCATGAAACCAAGAAACACTTTATGCAATCATTGTCAACAAGGAAAGCAAACAAAGACCAGGTTTAAATCAAACGAATATTCAACGAAAAGACCACTAGAAATTGTGCATACTAATCTAGTTGGAACAACTACAACAAAGGGTTTAAAAGGTGAAAAATATTTTATGTTATTAGTTGATGATTATACAAGAACGACTGCAGTTTTCTTTCTCAAGAATAAGTTAGAATCTTTTGAAAACTTCAAGGTATAGAAGGACATGGTTGAAAATAAAATGGATTCAAAAATCAAATGCTTGAGATCTGATAATGGAGGAGAGTTCACTTCAAAGGAATTTATGAACTACTGCAGCAGGCATGGAATAAAAAGGTAATTCTCCATTGTTAGGACACCTCAACAGAATGGAGTTGTTGAAAGAAAGAATAGGAGAGTACATGAAATGGCTCGAACAATGCTAATGGATTCCAAATTGACATACATCTTTTGGACACAGGCAGTGCATACAACATTTCACATTCAAAATAGAGTAATGCTAAAAAACAACACTTACAAAACTCCGTACGAGCTGTGGAAAGGGAGACCAACAAATGTGAAGCACTTTATAGTTTTTGGAAGCAAACGCTACATTAAAAGAGAAGATGACAGAATGGGAAAGTTTGACTCTTGTGTGAACAAAGGATTACTTGTTGTACTCAAGTACAAGGAAAGAATACAAGTGTTACAACTTGAGATTGAACAAAGTTGTGGAAAGCATCAATGTAACAATTGATGAAATATGTAGACAAGAATTAAAGGAAGAAGAAAATGAATCAATAGAACATATTTACAAAGAAGAAGGAAAAGATGAAGAAGGGGAATATGAAGAGGATCCAACAGAAGCAGAAGATCAAGTTCAACAAGTGCCTCCAAAGACACCTAGCAGACGAGTACAGAAGAAACATCCTTCAGATCAGATTATCGGAAACAAAGATGCAGGAATTGATACTAGAAGAAGAATCCATTCACCAGAACAAACACACCTAGCACTCTCATCTATGATTGAACCAATCTGTTTTGAAGAGGCCAACAAGGATGAATTTTGGAATAAAGACATGGATGAAGAATTGCATCAAATAGATAAAAATGACACTTGGGAATTGCTTCCAAGACCAAAGGATAAGATTGTGATCGACACAAAGTGGGTATAAAGGAATAAATTGAATGAAGATGGACAGGTTACAAGGAACAAATCTAGATTGGTATGTAAAGGATATGCACAGGTTGAAGGAATTGTCTTTGAAGAGACATTTTCCCCAGTTGCCAGAATGGAAGCAATCTGATTGCTTTTAGCTTATGCATGCTCCAAAAATATTAAAGTGTATCAGATGGATGTAAACTCAAATTTTCTGAATGGGGAACTTGAAGAAGAAGTCTACATTGAACAACCAGAAGGATTTCAGTTGTTAGAGAACATAGATTATGTGTGTAAATTAAAGAAGGCCTTGTATAGTCTAAAACAGGATCCTAGAGCATGGTACTCTAGACTGGATAAATATCTACAATAGGCAGGGTTCAGAAAAGGAAGTGCAGACAATAACCTCTACATCAAGGTAACTCAATATAGTATTTTATTAATTGAAGTTTATGTTGATGATATTATTTTTGGAAGTATTGATGACAGGTTAAGCCAAAAATTTGCAAAGGACATGTAAAATGAATTTGAAATGTCTTCACTTGGAGAACTATCCTTCTTTCTGGGTCTTCAGATACATCAAAGAAACCAAGGAATTTTTATTTCTCAAACCAAGTATATCATAGAAATGTTAAAGAGGTTCAAAATGGGAGATTGCAAACAAGTTATCAGTCCCATGCAAACTAGTTGCAAGTTGAGCAAAGATGATGATTCAAAGTCTACATACCAGAGGCAATACATGTTAATGATTGGTAGCCTACTATATCTAACAACATCTAGACCAGATGTAATGCAAGAATTTCGATAGGTTGCGTGATTTCAAGAAGCACCAAAGGAATCACATTTATAGCAGTGAAGAGGATTTTTCAGATATCTGAAAGGAACAAAAGAGTTTGGATTATGGTATCCAAAAGGAAAGGTTCTATAACTTATTGCCTACATAGATGCAGATTGGGTAGGTTGCATTGATGACCAACAAAGAACCAATGGAGAAGCATTCTACTTGGGTGAGTGTTTAGTATCATGGCTAAGAAAGAAATAATTATAAGTATCTTTATCTACAACCGAGGCAAAGTATATTGCAACAACAACATGTTGTACATAGGTTCTATGGATGAAACAAACTATGACAAATATATAGATTGAGTATGATGAGAGCATTCCAATCTAATGTTATAATACAAGTGCCATCAGTATCTCAAAGAAATCGGTGATGCACTACATGATGAAGCACATTCCAATCAAGTATCACTTTCTACGAGAACAGGTTGCAGAAAATAACATATGAGTTGAATATGTGGGCACAAAAGAACAAGTGGAAGAAATCTTTACAAAACCGCTTCCACGGGAAGCCTTTGAGTATCTTCGCTAGAGACTCAAAGTTGTTTCTACTCCAAAATATATGCTTTTGAAAGCTTATCTTATATTTCTTATATGTACACTAGGAAGAACCATAAAGAGTATAGTTCAGTTTGGGAGATCAGATGAGTCAGTTAGGGGGAGAAGCCCTGAATGGAAAGATATCTTTGCCATTGATGACAAAGGGGGAGAGATTTATCAGATGCAGAGGATAGAGGCATGGTTCCAGGGGGAGCATTGGTCACAGAGATGCAGGCATGGTTCCAAGGGGGAGCATGAGTGATATGATTTTAGTACTGCATCAGAGTGTTGTCATCAATGCCAAAGGGGGATATTGTTGATTAATTGGGTTGGTTATCATTGATGTCAACCCTTGAAGAAAGTCTGGTAGTGAATTACAGTAGCACAAATGTTTGGGTAATGGAACCAAGTTTGTTTGATGTATAATGGTATGAGTTTTGATATATTTGCAGGTAAGACTATTCTATATGAATAGTACATGTCATTTCATTTCCAGTGGTATGTGGAACTTCACATAACTCCTCATGGTTTGAGAG
Organism: Picea mariana; assembly: GCA_032191745.1. Taxonomy (NCBI): domain Eukaryota; kingdom Viridiplantae; phylum Streptophyta; class Pinopsida; order Pinales; family Pinaceae; genus Picea; species Picea mariana. Next base: position 68,913 of record JASDQU010737426.1, read on the forward strand.
TTATGGCATTACAAAGTTGAAGCACCCTCATATGATTGGCTTGAAACCCCAAAAGGTCAAAGAAGTCAAAGTTCTTGCAAAGAAGAAATTATTTAAATAATAAAGTGAAGTGACAAAGCAAAGAGGATTATTTAAATAATAAAGTGAAGTGACAAAATCAAAGAGGATTATTTAAATAATAAAGTGAAGTGACAAAGTCAAGGAGGATTATTTAAATAATAAAGTAAATAGAGAAATTTCTAATTATGGAAAATGGTTATAAGAAGGTTAACGCTAAAATGAGGAAAATGGGTTAAGTGGTCAAGTGGCTATTGGATACATGGACAAGTGGCAAATTGGGAAAAGTTGGACATCGGTGATTATGTGGACAAAGTGGCTATCAAGGATGATTTTAGGGGCTAAATTTATCTCATGGGATAATTTTCCATGGTTTTTCCCAAAAAAAGATTCGTTATTCTAAAAATTATTCGCCTAAATTCTATAGGATAAAATTATTTTACTTTTAAAATCGCTAAAATTTTATACAAACTATATAAAATCCTTAGAAATTTGAATATTTTTACAAAAATTTCGCCAAACATTTGATAGTTGGCATATGGAGGATTAGTAAGATTCACCAAGGTTTCTACATTTTAAAATAAATTTACATCATTAAAATCATCCTTGGTGGATATGTGGACAAAGTGGCGTAGAAGATGCTTCTAAGGAAGCTACTTGGAGAGTATAAATAAGAGGCCAGGCTCTCTCATTTTAATCACACTTGAGCATATTGAATATCTATAGGTGACTGAGGTAACCAAGGATATCTAAGCCAAATTTTAGAGGGAATGTGAAGTAAAGAAGGCCAAAATTCAAGGGAGGATAAATTATTTTGATGATGCCTTATAAGGTATGTTATTTACAAGTCATCTCACTATTTTTGCAATAAATTAGTTTCTAGAATGATTCAGACTGTGAAATTGGGAGGCCATTGAGGAAACATATCCAAGTAGTTGTGGTACAAATTTCAGCTTGTGGGGCGTTTTAGTTTTGGAGTTACATTCCGTGTAAATTAGGGCTTGTGGCTAGTCCTAAAACTAGTCTAAAACAAGTGTTTCGGGTAAAAACGTCATAAATTCTTCATAATAGATCCAAATTCAGTAAGACCAAATTTTTTAGTTAGAGTACAATCTATAGAATTCTATGTAAAAGTTTTAGATCCATCCAACAAATATTCTATGCGGGGAATGCTCTACAAGTTCGCTCTCTAGAATAAAACATAATTCAACAAGGTATGTCATTTTTGCCATAACTCCTTTTATGAGAGATTCCAACTAGTGAAACTTGGAGGAATTGCATAAAAAACACTAAGTATAATTGTGTACTATTTTTAGATCTTTATTCATTACAGGTACATAGTTATGACTATTTCAAGTTAGGGTTTTTGAATAATCCAAAACTAGTCATGTGAGACTAAAGTAAAGTTTGATGAAAATGCTAGTCTCTTGTTGTTAAAGTTCAAGAAGGTTTATAGGTTGAGGAACAGGTTGGTTCATGGTTGATGCACTTGTTGATGGTACAAGTTGATTACATATTGTTTGGTATAGGATGGTGCATGGTTGATGCACTTGTTTATGGTACAAGTTGATTACAGGTTGAGGTACAGGTTGATGCATGGTTGATACATGGTTCAGATTATTGGTACAGGTTGTTTGGTGCAGGTTTATTGGTACAACTTTACAACCATATATATCACAATGATAGTGTGACAATGGTTCCATAATTCTACTTATATGTTAGGGCAGTTGGACGGGGCAATGAAAGGTGGTTGTAGCAACCTTTCGGTTGTAGCCGAAGAACAGAGGGGGTTGTAGCCTCCTTATGGTTTTAGCTAGAGAATTGGGGAGTTGGAGCTTCCCTTAGGTTGTAGCCTGAGAAACTAGGGGTTGGAGCCTCCTTCTAGTTGTAGTTGAAAAACAAGGAAGTTGGTGCTTCCAATGAATGTAATTCTTCAAGACATATAATAAAAATCATTCTGTGGTTTTCTCTCGCTTTGAGTTTCCACGAAAAAACACTAGTGTACTGTGTATGTGTATAATCGTTCATTTGTTCATTGTTTATTTACTCTACAAATATTGGATGATAATGCTACATTGATATAAAAATTGCATTATGTGGTTAAAAAGGATTAGATTTCTCTATTACCGATTCACCCCCCCTCTCAATAATCCAACAGAGGCAATACTAACCGCTCATAAGAGAAACAAGGAGATAAAAACCTCAACCCACCACAATGTTGATGATTGCATCTACACGAGACATTCTCCAGCTTACAAACCTGAGAGAAATCCTCTAAGAGGGGTCTGTGGTTCCTATATGAGACAAAACTGGAACGTAGAGATGGCCTCCTCCTTACATAGAGTTGAGAAGAACTCCAGATGATTCTCCCGTGTAATGCAGTGAGAAAGGAGATCTGCAGAGTTGGACGTTCTTGTGGTCGAGCATAAGGTGAACATGTGAAATCCCAAAGTGTTGGGTGCATCATCATGAGAGTAGAAATGAAGATGATGTATTAGCCTCCTCTGAGAAGAGAGTTGATGAGAAACTACAGAAAACTCTCATGTGTAATGCAGTGGGAAAGAAGATCTGTTGAGTGGACGTGCCTGTGGATGAGCATAGGTGAACGTGATGCTAGTGGCTGAGCACTAGAAGTGGTTCTTATGTGTAATGCAGTGAGCCATAGATATGGAAATCCATATGAATGTGCACCTAGTGGATGAGAACTAGTGGGTATATTTGATCCCTTGCTATATTGTTCAAGAGTCAGACCTGCCTGTAACCCTAATTGTAATGTAAAGGATACAGGTTGGCCCCACCTTAATGTAATTGTTAATTACTGTAAAAGATAATTAATCTGGTCAATATTAATTATATTATGAGATAGAAAGGTCGTCCATGTTGTGCCAATAGACACTTCTATTGACAGGCTCATTTTAGTATAAGTAAAGGTAAATTCCCCATTGAGGAATCATATCTTTCATGTGAGTTTGGAAATTTCAGCATGTACATCTTCTTGGGAAAAGTGCGCACCGCTCTTGGGTGCTAGTCTTCTAGGGTTTGAGCACCCTCTTTTGTGCTAGGTAATATTGGTGGTGAAGTTATTTTTCTTGAAGAATATAGAAAAGGATTTGTCTAGGTTTTATTCCCTTGTTTATAAGGGTTTCCTAGGATACTTCTTGTGTTCTTGTGCATGGTGATTCTTCTTGTGATCTTGGTTGCTGCAACATAATTGGTTATGGTTAAGACAAATGCTAAAATTGAATGAAATTCATGCTTAACCTTACTCATTTCAAAATCAAAATGGTATCAGAGCATAGGTCTTGAAGAACCCATTGAACAAACAACTTTCATCCATCATCTCTCTCTTCTGTAGAAACCGTATGACCCTCCTAGGGTTCCCAGAAAATTTGTACGACCTTCTCTTCTGGAGGTTTTCAGTACTTGACACTTGGAAGTTGGGGATAAAAAGGGAATAAGAGTGTACAACCTCCTTCAACACACCTCCAACAAGATTTAGATCAAAATTCCGAGCATTTCAAAATTTTGGCCCTAGGGTTTCTAGGGTTTCACTAATTTCTGCAGAAATTTCAGTATTAGGGTTTCTGCAACTCATTGAAGGAGCTCTTCAACTCACCAGTGCTATCCTATATTTCAAAGTCTTATTGTTGGCAGTCATAATTCCAACAAAACCTAAAAGTACTAGCCTAGCCTAGCTGTTAGGTTTTATGGCCTAGTTGACAAAGGGTTGTGAAGAATATAAAATTATGATGAACAAAACTATGATGGAAGATAAGCTTGATGGATCAAGAAAATTCAAGTTCCTGGAATACAAGACTTCAAAGGAAGAGTTATTGTGGGTGATATAAAAATTTGTCATTGTAAGATACCTCCTTCATGAAGATGTCAGAGGACAAAGATCATCCATGTGCCATTGGAGAAATCATATCGGCACCCTCGGAGGGATCTCAGTGCATTCAGAGGAACAACACACTGGAAGTGAAGACTCCAAGTTTGATTGTTGTAATTTTCATTCCTCTAACCTATATTTCTAAATTTTACTACATTGCAAGTAGGTGCTGTAGCTGTGACAAAAATCCTTAAATTGTTTTTATTCTAGAGATGTACTCATTATTCTCCTTTAGGAGATATTCTTGTTTTGGCTCCTCTTGTTTTCTTGTTCTAGACAGGTTAAGAGCAAATGAAGATGATTATCCTTCATAGGGAGTCAAAACTATCTGAGAAAGAGGAAAAATAGAACTATCCTTGAGACAATCAATGAAATAATGCATGATCAGAATATTTCTATGATTCCATGGGCAGAAGCATGCATGACACAATATGTGTTCGGAATAAGAGGCTTCACCAGACTTTGAAAAACACAACTGCCAAATATTCACCGGAGTGAAGCCTAAGTTTGAATACTTTAGGATATTTGGGTACCTAGTGTATTTGCATGTACCCAAAGATAAGAAGTCCAAGATAGACCCTTCAGGGAGAAAGGATACATTTATGGATAAATAGTGATTCATCGAAGACATTCTGGATCTACATCCCTGGTCAAAGAAATATTGATACAAGAATATATGTTGTACTTGAAGAAGAGATAGCCTTTAGAGGAAGACATACATTAGTCCAGCTGATCCAGTTTCTCTAGTTGATATGTCCAAGAGATATTGAAGTAGGGAATAAAAGGCCTGCCTAGGCTCACTCTGCAGGAGGAAAATAAACATACAAGCCCCTTAAGGCACATCCTGAGAAATCAAAAGAGACTTTTGATCTATCCTTTAGTCATGAGCCACTTCATTAATTTTGAGCCTCCTTATATTAGAGAAACAACAGGAGAACAGGTATGGACAGATGCCATAACAAAATAATATCGGTATATATTAAAATAATGATGCTCAAGATATTGTTCAGAGACCAGAAGGGATGTCTGTGGTAACTTCCAAGTAGATATATAAGATCAAACATGTAGCTGATGGAAGTGTTGAGAAATACAAAGAAAGATCTATAGCCAAAGAATTCTCACAAAATAGAGGGAGTTGTATATGATGAGACACTTGATCTAGTAAGCCTAATACAATTCCATCTGTACTACCATCCATGAGTTTGAAACTGTATCATATGGATGGAGTCTTGATGAGTTTTGGTTTCAACAACAATATTGCTGATTCAAACCTATATTATTATAGTGTTGGTGACAAGAGCCTGATTTTGATGACTTATTTAGAAATCCTTTATGGATACAAGTTATCTTTGACTTATGATTTCAAGATGAAGGATATGAGTATGATGCACTACTTCTTGGACAATAAGTATGGCAAAGGAGCAATGAGATTTTCCCGAGTCAAGGAAAATATACAGTGGGAATATTAAAGAAGTTCAGTATGATAGAATGAAAAACCACCGTGATGGATTTGAAGAAAATGAATGATGATGATTCAGACGAGATTTATCCACAACTGATTGGATCATTAATGTATCTGGTTAACACCAGATCAAATTCATGTTATGCAGTGAATGTACTTAGTTAGTCCATGAGTCAGCCGAGACAGACTCACTGGATAGCAATAAAGCATGTATTGAGATATATATGAGGCACAATTAGATATGGCCTGAGATATGCCTCCAGTGTGAACTTGAGTTTGTAGGATATGTCGATACATATTGAGTAGAGAGTACAGTGGACCGAAAGAGCACATCCAGTTGTTGTCTTACCGTGAAGTTTTGATCCGGATTATTTTCGGCACGAAATGAGAGCGGAGAGATAATAAAGAAATGTACA
>JASDQU010737426.1:89892-103703 GCA_032191745.1 Picea mariana
GAACATTGTTAATTACAATTAAACTAAGGAATGACTGTAGAAAATAAAATATTTGGAGAAATAAATTCATAGTTTGCAAAGTTAAAACATCGTGGCCTTCTACTCAATTCTGATTGCTTTATGTGTTACTTGTCTTCCTCTAATGTGCATGGAATGGAAAACTACTGCAATTTTCATCTCCTTTTGATGAAAACATCTGAGACATAATCGTCTTCTCAATTAGTTTGCTAGTTATTATGCACTCCAAAATTGTGAGGTAGCTGCTATTGTAGTGCATAAACCATTGTTCATGTGAGGTAGGTTTTGTACAAATTTTCTTCTTAAAAATTTTATTTTCCTCCATATATACTGTTGTATGACCCCCCTTTACTGAAAAACACCTCGAAAAATCCTTGACAAGCCTATGATAATATTGGCAAGAGCAATCTTAGATATTGTCTCAGCATAGGGATATTCCACTGTACAAATAATCTATAACAACACATAGATAGCAACCACAATCCAAAGATGGCCCACAAAGAATGACACCAAAACTATCAGGGTGAGGGAGGATGCTAGTATCAGGGTGAGGGAGGATGCTATCACATCAACCAGGGACTTGCACCCCAAAGCCCTCTAGATTGGCAAAGCCTTTGGTACAGGTAATGCCTTATAAACCACCTCCATCTCACAATTGTTATATATGTAGGATTATTCACAACACATACCCAACTAGACATTACCACACACACTCGATTAAGAAGAGGGGTGTTAATGTGGAAGGAAATTCCAACATAGGGATATGTCACTATAGAGATAGACTGTAACATCACCATAGATAATAACCACAAGCTAAAGACAACCAACAGTGCATGACACTGAAACCATCGACAATGTTATTAATATAGTTGAGGAGGATGCTATCACATCAACCTGTGGAATTGCACCCAAATACAGTGTCCAAATCAACAAAGTTTTTGGCACATAGATAACAACCACAATCCAAAGATGGCCCACAAAGAATGACACCAAAACTATCAGCAATGCTAGTCCAAGAGTGAGGGAGGATGCCATGACATCAATCCAGGGACTTGCAGCCCAAAGCCATCTTCCAGATTGGCAAAGATTTTGGTGTGAGCAATGGCTTGTATACCATCTCCATCTTACAATTGTTATCCATGTGGGATTATTCAAAACATAGTGACACACACACCCAATAATGATGTTTAATGTACACACACACACAATTAAGAAAAGTATTAATGTGAACACAATCCCAACAGAAGAATATGCAACCATAAATATAGCTTGTAACATCACATAGAAAACAACCACAAGCCAAATATCGACCATGTGATATGCTATCAAATCCACAGGCACTGGTAGTATCAGTGTGAGGGAGGATGCTATCACATCAACCAGGGATTTGCACCCTAAATCCCTCTAGATTGGCAAAGCCTTTGGTACAGGTAATGCCTTATAAACCACCTCCATCTCACAATTGTTATCTATGTAGGATTGTTCACAACACATACCCAACTGGACATTAACACACACACTCAATTAAGAAGAGGGGTGTTAATGTGGAAGGAAATTCCAACAAACAGATATGTCACTTTAGAGATAGACTGTAACATCACCATAGATAACAACCACAAGCCAAAGAGAGCCCACAAAGCATGACATCGAAACCATCAGCAATGTTAGTAATAGAGTTTAGGAGGATGATATCACATCAACTTGTGGAATTGCACCCAAAGATAGTGTCCAGATCAACAAAGTTTTTGTCACGTAGATAACAACCACAATCCAAAGATGGCCCACAAAGAATGACACCAAAACTATCAGCAATGTCAGTCCAAGAGCGAGGGAGGATGCCATGACATCAACCCAGGGACTTGCAGCCCAAAGTCATCTTTCAGATTGGCAAATATCTTGGTGTGAGCAATGGCTTGTATACCATATCCATCTTACAGTTGTTATCCATGTGGGTTATTCACAACACAGTGACACACACACCCAACAATGATGTTTAACACACACACACATACACAATTAAGAAAAGTATTAATGTGAAAAAAATCCCAACATAAGAATATGCAACTGTAAATATAGCTTGTAACATCACATAGAAAACAACCACAAGCCAAATATCACCCATGCAATATGATACCAAATCCACAGGCACTGGTAGTATTAGGGTGAGGGAGGATTCTATCACATCAACCAGGTACTTGCACCCCAAAGCCCTCCAGATTGGCAAAGATTTTGGTATAGGTAATGCCTTATAAAACACCTCCATCTCACAATTGTTATCTATGTAGGATTATTCACAACACATACCCAACTGGACATTAACACACACACTCAATTAAGAAGAGGGGTGTTAATGTGGAAGGAAATTTCAACATACAAATATGTCACTATAGAGATAGACTGTAACATCACCATAGATAACAACAACAAGCCAATGACAACCCACAAGGCATGACATCGAAACCATCAACAATGTTAGTAATAGAGTTCAGGAGGATGCTATCACATCAATCTGTGGAATTTCACCCAAGGACATTGTCCAGATCAACAAAGTTTTTGGCACGTAGATATCAACCACAATCCAAAGATGGCCCATAAAGAATGAAACCAAAACTATTAGCAATGTCAGTCCAAGAGCTAGGGAGGATGCCATGACATCAACCCAGGGACTTGTAGCCCAAAGCCATCTTCCAAATTGGCAAAGATTTTAGTGTGAGCAATGGCTTGTATACCATATCCATCTTACAATTGTTATCCATGTGGGATTATTCACAACACAGTGACACACACACCCAACAATGATGTTTAACACACACACACACACACAGAATTAAGAAAAGTATTAATGTGAACACAATCCCAACATAAGAATATGCAACCGCAAAGATAGCTTGTAACATCACATAGAAAACAACCATAAGCCAAATATCGCCCATGTGATATGATACCAAATCAACAGGCATTGGTAGTATTAGAGTGAGGGAGGATGCTATCACATCAATCGGGGACTTGCACCCCAAATCCCTTCAGATTGGAAAATCCTTTGGTATAGGTAATGCCTTATAAACCACCTCCATCTCACAATTGTTATCTATGTAGGATTATTCACAATACATACCCAACTGGACATTAACCCACACACTCAATTAAGAAGAGGGGTGTTAATGTGGAAGTAAATTCCAACATAGGGATATGTCACTGTAGAGATAAACTGTAGTATCACCATAGACAACAACCACAAGAGAAAGACAACCCACAAGGCATGACACCGAAACCATCGGGAATGTTAGTAATAGAGTTCAGGAGGATGCTATCACATCAACCTGTGGAATTGCACCCAAAGACAGTGTCTAGATCAGAAAAGTTTTTGGCACATATATAACAACCACAATCCAAAGATGGCCCACAAAGAATGACACCAAAATTATCAGCAATGTCAGTCCAAGAGCGAGAGAGAATGCCATGACATCAACCCAGGGACTTGCAGCCCAAAGCCATCTTCCAGATTGGCAAAGATTTTGGTGTCAGCAATGGCTTGTATACTATCTCCATCTTACAATTGTTATCCATGTGGGATTATTCACAACATAGTGACACATTTAATGCACACACACACACAATTAAGAAAAGTATTAATGTGAACACAATCCCAACATAAGAATATGCAACCGTAAAGATAGCTTGTAACATCACATAGAAAACAACCACAAGGAAAATATTGCCCATGCAATATGATACCAAATCCACAGGCACTGGTAGTATCAGGGTGAGGGAGGATGCTATCACATCAACCAGGAACTTGCACCCCAAAGCCCTCCAGATTGGTAAATCCTTTGGTACAGGTAATGCCTTATAAACCACCTCCATATCAAAATTGTTATCTATGTAGGATTATTCACAACACATACCTAACTGGACATTAACACACACACTCAGTTAAGAAAAGGGGTCTTAATGTGGAAGGAAATTCCAACACAGGGATATGTCACTGTAGATATAGACTGTAACATCACCATAGATAACAACCACAAACCAAAGGCATCCCACAAGGCATGACACTGAAACCATTGGCAATGTTAGTAATAGAATCAAGGAGGATTATATCACATTAACCTATGGAATTGCACCCAAATATAGTGTCCAGATCAGAAAAGTTTTTGGCACATAGATAACAACCACAATCCAAAGATGGCCCACAAAGAATGACACCAAAACTATCAGCAATGTCATTCCAAGAGCGAGGGAGGATGCCATGACATCAACCCAAGGACTTGTAGCCCGAAGCCATCTTCTATATTGGCAAAGATTTTGGTGTGCGCAAAGGCTTGTAAACCATCTCCATCTTACAATTCTTATCCATGTGGGATTATTCACAACACAATGACACACACACCCAATAGTGATGTTTAACACACACACACACACAATTAAGAAAAGTATTAATGTGAACACAATCCCAACATAAGAATATGCAATCGTAAAGATAGCTTGTAAGATCACATATAAAACAACCACAAGCCAAATATTGCCCATGCGATATGATACCAAATCCACAGGCACTGGTAGTATCAGGGTGAGGGAGGATGCTATCACATCAACTGGGGACTTGCACCCCAAATCCCTCCAGATTGCCAGATCCTTTGGTACAGGTAATACCTTATAAACCATCTCCATCTCACAATTGTTATCTATGTAGGATTATTCATAACACATACCCAACTGGACATTAACCCACACACTCAATTAAGAAGAGGGGTGTTAATGTGGAAGGAAATTCCAACATAGGGATATGCCATTGCAGATATATACTATAACATTACCATAGAAAACAACCAAAATCCAAATACAACCCACAAGGCATGACACTGAAACCATCGACAATGTTAGTAATAGAGTTTAGGAGGATGCTATCACATCAACCTGTGGAATTGCACCCAAAGACAGTGTCCAGATCAACAAAGTTTTTGGCACATAGATAACAACCACAATCCAAGTATGGTCCACAAAGAATGACACCAAAACTATCAACAATGTCAGTCCAAGAGTGAGGGAGGATGCCATGACATCAACCCAGGGACTTGCAGCCCAAAGCCATCTTCCAGATTGGCAAAGATTTTGGTGTGAGCAATAGCTTGCATACTATCTCCATCTTACAATTGTTATCCATGTGGGATTATTCACAACACAATGACACACACACACACAACAGTGATGTTTAACACACACACACACACACACACACACAATTAAGAAAATTATTAATGTCAACACAATCCCAACATAAGAATATGCAATCGTAAATATGGCTTGTAACATCACATAGAAAACAACCACAAGATAAATATCGCCCATGCGATATGATACCAAATCCACAGGCATTGGTAGTATCAGGGTGAGGGAGGATGCTATCACATCAACCGGGGAATTGCACCCGAAGCCCTCCAGATTGGAAAAGCCTTTGGTACAGGTAATGCCTTATAAACCACCTCCATCTCACAATTGTTATCTATTTAGGATTATTCACAACACATACCCAACTGGACATTAACACACACACTCAATTAAGAAGAGGGGTGTTAATGTGGAAGGAAATTCCAATATAGGGATATGTCACTGTAGAGATAGACTGTAACATCACCATAGATAACAACCACAAGCCAAAGACAACCCACAAGGCATGACACTGAAACCATCAACAATGTTAGTAATAGAGTCGAGGAGGATGTTATCACATCAACCTATGGAATTGCACCCAAAGGCAGTGTCCAGATCATCAATTTTTTTGGCACATAGATAACAACCACAATCCAAAGATGGCCCACAAAGAATGACACCAAAACTATCAACAATGTCAGTCCAAGAGCGAGGGAGGATGCCATGACATCAATCCAGGGACTTGCAGCCCAAAGCCATCTTCCAGATTGGCAAAGATTTTGGTGTGAGCAATGGCTTGTATACCATCTCCATCTTACAATTGTTATCCATGTGGGATTATTCACAACACAGTGACACACACACCCAATAGTGATGTTTAACACACACACACACACACAATTAAGAAAAGTATTAATGTGAACACAATCCCAACATAAGAATATGCAACCATAAAGATAGCTTGTAACATCACATAGAAAACAACCACAAGCCAAATGACTAATCTATAGAAAATTAATAGCTGAGGAACCGACATTTTAGATAAGGTGGAACCAAAATTAGCAAGGTTTTAATAACACAAACCTCTATCAAATAAAGAGGTTGAGCACTGGATTGCTAGGAAAATGCCTTGAGATGAACAACATATTCCCGACCTACCACAAAATACCATGGTGTTGTACATGATACATGATCTTCTCCATTGAGAAGGCCTCTTAGTCTAGTGAATAATGATAGATATAAATGAATTTCATTAGGTATAACTGTATGCAATGCTGTTGTCTGTTGGTTCCCAACAACTCTCAAGTCCTCTACAACAATGTTTGTAGTTTCAATAACTATTGCATCAACTATGCCCATCACAGGATCAATCGAAGCAATGTAGTCGTTTGTGACAAACCAATGATGATTTGGAGATGGTAAATTGACAACTTCATAAAAGAAGGGATTATTAGCCAATAATACATCAAGATAACAATACAATATGTTTTTAAATAGAAAAGCTTAACAATATTTCTCCCTCTTTTTTACCATCAATATCAATAAGTAACATAAATCAATAGAGAAGGAAAAGTAGGAAATATAATCATGCATCAATTAAGTAGCTGCTTATAGCTAGGCACAAAACAATCTTGGAAAGAATAAACAATCTATAGTTCACCATTTTCTACCCTTCCTGCATTGCCCTTAGTAACCCCATTAAACTTTATGACTGCCTTTCCCCTTGGGACAACAAGATGGGAAAGGATCTTAGTATAACTATCTCTCATTCGCTGACTTTCAAGAGAAGATTTACTAGTCTTTAATCTTAAGAAGCAACAACTTCTGATGTTGCAGAGAACAAACCAAAAATGGTGTTCAATTTTTATTACAGACAAAGAGAAAGTCTGAAGAAATTATACATGAAGGCGATAATGGTATGAAGAAAATCCCCCTAGCTTCAATGATGAATACTTATTGTTGGTTCCATGAGGAGGACACATTCTTTGTATATTAGAGGCTTATTAGCAACTCTACATAGATGTTCCTCGAGTTCCAATGCCGTCTAGCCCCACTAGTTTTGGGGAGCTTTTTCCACACCATCAGAGTTGAATTATGTACTTTTCACCTTCAATATTCAATTAATGACCTTCAATGATTTTGACCTTCAATTAATCACCATGAACTTCAATGATTTTGACCTAATATCTCCCCAAAATACCCTACTGCTCTTACAATAGCTACAGCTTCACCGAAGGTCTTGTTCATTCTCCCTTTCATCCAAGCACGTACCACCATTAGTACTTTGAATTTCTCCATAGTATCTAGAGTTTGTTTGTTGATTGTGCACCAAGAGTTATATCTTAGCCATTCTCAGGGAAAGGTGTAAAAGTCTCATTGATAGAACCGATGGATTGAGTATAGTAGTGTACAATGCCCATTATGCAAAAGAGAATAGGAGGATGTAAATGTGTCATTGATAAAACCAAAAGAATGAGTACAAGGATTTAAATTCTCACACGTCAATGTGAATTTGGTTAAGCTGTGACTTTTGCAGATGAGCAACACAAGGATAGCTTACCCCAATTGCCCAACTTCCCCTATTTCTGAAAACATTGTGAATTTGAACCAAAGAGATGGGTATTTCTGAAAAGAGAAGACATCATTCAGAGATGAGGAGAACAATTGTCTGGACAATAAATCAATAGGACTTTTAGATGCAAGGATATGGGCTTTTGTTTCTTACTCATGGGTACAGTTCCACTGTGTAGTGCTGCAAATGAGACTACAGTAACCAATTGGCACTGGTCACTCATTTTCTTTGGACATTAACCTAAATTTCTCAATGTTCATGCCATGGTCCATCATCCATGATATTAACCTAAATTTTTCAGTGTGACCTAACCTAATGCCTATGCATATACTTTTCCATCTCCATTTGATATTTACACTTACCATTTGGAATTCTCTTTTGAGTTGTCTATTTCTCTTTGTGAAGAGTGTCAAGTGGCCAAGGATGAGGAAGAAGGTATTGTTTGGTTCCAAGCCACCAAGGAGGAGGCACTAGAAGCTACAACTAAGATGCCATGATTAAGTTAGCAGCTACAACCAAGCCATCAAAGATATTCATCCTTCTAATTTTGGATATTATTGGGATAGCCTATGTTTAATTGTTAACAATCTAAGTTTAAGAGATTCGATAGCCAAGTGTTCATTGTTTAAGTGTTTAACAACTAATGTGAATCCTACAATCTGGTGTTGAAGATTGTTACAGTGATTTAGAGATGAGTTCCCCTATTCTAAGGACCTCGTGTCCCCCTGTCCCCCATGATGCTCCCTAAAATTTGGGGGGTGTCTCCACATGTCCCCCAAGTGTGTTTTCCTACTCTTGCATATCCATGCCCCAGAAACTTGGTGGAGCATTGGTAATTGCTGTAAAATAATGTATGATGCCCTGTGAATTTCCCACCAAGCATAGGGCTTCTTAATCCCTATGTCTTTGATCACATCATAGCTATTGGAAGATTGATTGTTGTCATTGATGTCAACCCTAGTCATGGGTTTTGGACCGCAAGATTGATAAAGGTATTTGGACATGAAGGAAAATGCACATGCATATACAACACCCATGAATGGATAGTATACATCATTCTGTTTCCAGTGGTATGTGGCACATCACATGGATCCTCATGGTTGAGGAGAAATGAATTTTTGAAGATGACAAAGTGAATTGAAAAAGGAAGTACATGTAGGCCCTAAAAATAATTAAGGAATATAATTACAAAATAAGAAAGTGTCAGGTCAGCCCTAATGTTAAAAGGAAATGACATAAATGGTATAAATAAATATCATTATACATTCATTTGATACAAGTCGAATTTCAGAGGGAATAATAAGTAAAAGAAGGCCGGATTTCAAGGGAGGATGAAGTCTTTTGGTGATGTGTTCTAAGGTATGTTATTTTCAGGTCATCTTACTATTTTTGCTATAACCTTTTTTATAGAACGATTCAGATGGTTAAATATCTATGGTATTGAGAAGACATATCAAGGTACATCTGGTAAAAATTTCAGCTCTTGATTCGCTATAATTATGGATATACACTCTGTGGAATATAGGGTTTGTGACCAGTCCTGAAACTAGTCAATAAACAGGTGTTCTGGGTAAAACAGTCATAACTTTTTCATACAGACTCCAAATATAGTGGGACCACTTCCATTGGAAAGCGTACAGACTTTAGTTTCTTGTGTGTGAGTTTAAGAATCATATGTTAAATATTGAGCGTGGGGCATGCTGTACAAGTTGGGTCTTCTGAACAGACCAAAATTGAATAAAGTCTACCATTCTTTCTATAACCTCTTTTTGGGGAGGATTCAAGGAGTGAAAATTAGAGGAGTTTCAGAGAATACATTGNGTATAATTTTAGAGGGAATAAGAAGTAAAAGAAGGCCGGATTTCAAGGGAGGATGAAGTCTTTTGGTGATGTGTTCTAAGGTATGTTATTTTCAGGTCATCTTACCATTTTTGCTATAACTTTTTTTATAGAACGATTCAGATGGTGAAATCGCTATGGTATTGAGAAGACATATCAAGGTACCTCTGGGAAAAATTTCAGCTCTTGATTCGCTATAATTATGGAGATACACTCTGTCGAATATAGGGTTTGTGACCTGTCCTGAAACTAGTCAATAAACAGGTGTTCTGGGTAAAACAGTCATAAGTTTTTCATACAGACTCCAAATGTAGTGGGACCACTTCCATTGGAAATAGTATGGACTGTAGTTTAATTTGTGCAATTTTCAGAATCATATGTTAAACATTGAGCGCGGGGCATGCTGTAGAAGTTGGGTCTTCTGAACACACCAAAATTGAATAAAGTCTACCATTCTTTCTATAACCTCTTTTTGGGGAGGATTCAAGGAGTGAAAATTGGAGGACTTTCAGAGAATACATTGAGTAATATTATCTATAAGATCAGAGTACTCCAAGAATTGAAGAATTTCATAAATTGAAGAAGTCTTGGGAAGCATTATCAGGTTCTATGTGATGATTGGTTGATGGTGATGATTTAATGTAAAGTTTCATTATCTCTCATATATTCTAGGGTGGAAGGAAGGGGCAAGGATGGAGAGTTCAAATCTTTGTTGATATTGGAGGATTGTATCTTCCTCTTGGAGGTTTATCCCTCCCTTTACATTTGGAAGCTGTAGCTACCTTTGNATATATTGTGCATGGTGTATTGTGGTGTATTGGTGTAACTCTTATACTATTGTTCATTGCTCATTGGATATAATTGAATGGTTTAAGTATAAGTTGAAAAATATTTTTAAATTGTACTGGATACTTATTCACCCCCCTCTCAGTATCAACATAATGCACTCATGTTTGTTTAGGTTGTCTAGTGGGTATATGTAAATTTTGTTAAACCCATCAATTATTAATAACATGTATTCATTCTTCCATGGTGTCCACTAAAATTATTGATTTTTATCCATACAATGAGAGAGTTCACATGGAAACTAGATCTTAGAACGAGTATCATTTTCCACCTACAAATAAATGTGTTGAGGATACATTTCACGACACACCATAGAAAGTAATGCTATGCTACCAAAATTCCTCCAGGTAGACTTGAAACCATTATTACTTTCCCTTCACCATCTATGAGATTTTATTGCACTATATTTCTACCCAATTTTTGGGTTAGAGCACACAAGGAGACAAAGGACCCTCCCAAACCCAATCCCACAAACATGTTCATTCCATGCCATTTCCATGCCATGCCTTTCCATGCCTTTCCATGCCATGAAATTTCCTTTCCATTCCATTTCAATGCTATGCCTTACCAAGCCATGCCATGGAATGTCATTTCCATGTGATTTCCATGCCTTGCCAAGCCATGCCATGGAATGTCATTTTCATGTAGCTTCCCATCTCTTGTCATGTAGCTTCCCTTTTTAATATATACAACAATAAATATAACTTTCCATAACATTATGCAAGGAAAAATCCAAATCAAAATGTGGATTGCAATGAAACAAGAATAACAAAAAAAGAAACGTTTATCATCCCAAGAAATAAAAAACATTTTTTCTAGGGACATATGACTTAAATTTATATCACAAAGTTCATTTCCATCAAATTTATGTGTTTATGACATTTTAAGTGTAGGTGAAAAATTTTGCATGCCTTGCCAAGCCATGCCACGCATTTCCTTTCCTTGAGTTTCCATGCCATGCCATGTCATGTCGTGCCTTTCCTTTCCAAGCCATGCCATGCCTTGCCATGTCATTGCATGCCTTGCCTTGCCTTTTCATGCTATGCCTTACCTTTTCATGCCTTGTCGTGCCTTTCCATTCCATTCCATGCCATGCCTTTCCTTGCCATGCCTTTCCTTGCCTTTCCATGCCATGCCATGCCATGCATTTCCTTGCGATGTCATGCCTTGCCTTACCATTGCATGCCTTGCCTTTCCATGCCATGACATGTCTTTCCATGCCATGTCTTTCCATGCCATGCCTTACATGCCTTTCCTTTCCATGACATGCCATGCCATGTCATTTATACATCATTTCCATGCATTTTCATTCCATTTCCATGCCTTTCCATGCCATGTCATTTCTACATAATTTCCATGCCTTGCGATGCCATGTCATTAACATGCCATTTCCATGCCTTTCCATTCCATGCCATGCCATGCCATTGCAAGGCCATTGTGATTCCTTGCCATGCCATGCCATTGCCATGCCATTTCCATGCCTTTCCAATCCATGCCATGCCATTGACATGCCTTACCTTGACATTGCATGACTTTCCTTTCTATGCCATGCCTTTTAATGCCATGCCATGCCATGCCTTTCCTTTCCATGACATTTCATTGCCACACAATTTCCATGCCTTTCCTTTCCATGACATGTCATTTCCACACAATTTCCATGCCTTTCCATTTCTATGCCATTTACATGCCTTGCCAAGCCATGACATGCCTTTCCATCCCATGCCATGTCATTGCCTTTCCTTTCGATGCCATTCCATGCCATGCCTTTACTTTCCATGTCATGCATTTCCTTGCCATTGCATTCCTTTCGTTGCCATGCCATGCCTTTCCATGACATGTCATGGCATGCCTTTCCTTACCATGCGAATCTATGGTAGAATACAGTCTTCTTGGCATGGTAGATTCGTATTTGTCCTCCATTATTTTATATCTCTGAATCTTTTCTAAATGTTCATCCTTAGCTTGCAATTCAAGCTGCAACTTTTTCTTCTCATCCTCAGAGACTCGAAGTAACCTTATCAATTCATAATTCTATTCCTGAATCTGTTGGTTAATCTCTTCCAGTTCTCGAAGTCTTTCTCACTTCAAATATTTCCCCATGATTGTCCTTTTGCAACATGCTCTTCAGCTACAAATCTTGTCAAACCAACTTTGATACCAAACTTGATCTGAGAATCCACTGACTTGATTTGAAAATAATTTAAGAGTGAATTGTCTTAACTTAAATTATAAAGCTTAAAACAACAACTGAAAGGATAAAATGAAGAAAATGAACAACGGAATCAAAGGAAAAATACACAAGAAAGTTGATAACAGAGTTACCCATCTTGGGCTAGATCTTCGGGCCCACTTCAACCATGCAACTGCTCCATTAATGATGTCAAATGCTTAATTACTTCAAATGGTCTCCAATCTTCACATAAAATTTGTCTTTGGCTTCTTTAGGAAGACTACAACATGCTTGGGAACAACTTTCCCTTCTCTTCCTATAGCTAAAAGGATTGAAAATGATCGGTCCTTCAATTATACAAGAAAACACCTTTATAATAATGCATACTCAACAAAAACCTTTAAATCAAAAGCCACTGATCAATTGTAAAATGGTTTACTATCGTTGAAAAACCTCTCTCCAGTCTTGGTTTTCCAAAATTGGACACAAAAAACCCACTTCTCCAAAGTGTATGTAGGAAATACTTCTGCATAAAACAATATTACAACAAAATCATTAAAAATTCGGGATTCTGGCCTAATGGTAAAGCATTTGGTTATAATACAATAGGTTGGCAGTTCAAATCCCATGCATATTGGGATTTATTGGGCTTATGAAATATTTGGTTCAAAAATATAATATGATTCCATGCCATAACAAGTCGTAACTCATTGGCGCATTGGTTATATGGATAACTATATGGGTGGATTTTGCAGGGTCAAAATCCCAGACCTGCCTCTTTGGTGTATAGTTATAAAAATATAAATTTAATAATAAAATCATGACAATTTGTTTCAATTTTTCATCAGTGGTCCATTGGTCTAAGCAGTTGGTTGTTGGTGGTGAGGTCGGGGATTCAATCCACCTACCTGACGGTTTCAGAACCGATAAGGCCCTTTTTGGGAAAATATGTCTTTCCATTTGGCGACCCCTAACTGGCCCACATGAACGCCACGTCACTGCCTAGTAACCTACGTACGTTAACACCACATCATCGCCATGTCACTACCACTTGGTAGTGCCATGTCAGCCTACCATACCTCCACTTGTCCTTCCACGTCAGCCTGCCATAGTGCCATTGTCCTACCACGCTAACATTTGTATGGTCTAATAAACCACCACATCACCATCTGTATTATCCAGTCATCACACCTCATCAGCAATGTATAGTGACAC
>JASDQU010737426.1:138682-154619 GCA_032191745.1 Picea mariana
TCTTCATACCAGAGAGAAAGAAAAAAACATTTGAACTCAAATTTAAAATTTAAATATTTTAAATAAAATATATACATATTTAAAATAAAGTGTACACACCTCTAAAATAATATTTAGATAAATAAAACAAACCGTGCTTCAAACAAAATTGACATACCAAAGGTGTTGAAGTTTCATCTTCAAACATTCATGCTCTTTTTACAAGAATGTAAACATCACTGTACCAACAAGAAGAAAAACTAATAACACATATCAAGAATGTAAACAATATTGTAACAATAAGAAGAAAAACCAATAACACATATTAGCATATATTTTATTAGAAAATATTTTAAAGACATAAATAAATTAAATACGCAATGAGAAAGAATAACGTACCAAAAAATCAGCAAGAATAACATAAACATGTGAGAAAGAATAACATACCGAACCATGGTTCCACAGATCTAAGATTATTGCTCTCTTTTGATTATACTTTTTTGGATTTTTTTTCTGAACCAAACTTACATCAAGAAGTTCCCAAACTTCCAAAATAGTTACTCTCCATGTTAAGCCATTCTTTGCATAAATCTTTAATTTCCTGCTATGGTTTATATGTTCTCATATTATAACCAAATTCTCTTTCAAAATTGCCTACATGATCTAAAGAAAGTAAGATCATATGTAGCATATTTTTAAAGACAAAAATTGTGTGTTTGGTAACCAAATTCAGTGCTCAGAGTTAGATAATACCCTCAAAATGAATTCACTTGTGTATGCAGAAAGTTCTCAAATCTCCATATTAAGCCATTCTTCCAAGAAAATACTTATCTCCTCTTTTTGCGGTGGAATAGATGTTCTCATATAATCAAATGTTGTTTTAAAAATGCATGTACATCATGATCTAAAGATAAATACTTGACCATATATACATGAATGTTTTTAAAGAGAAATTTTGGTGTGAGATTGGTAAGAAATTACTGTTCAGAGTTTATTAATACCCCAATAATGAATTCAGTTAGATGTACATGCAAAAAACACAAATATGGACATATATTAAGCCATTCTTCAAAAACCATAAATATGTCATCTTTCTACATGGTATGTATTTATATTACATATAATCAAATGCTCTTTGAAATATGCCTGCACCATGAGCTAAACATAAGTGAGATCATGTGTACATAGCATATATGTAAATCTAGTAATGTTGGTTTGTGGTTAGTAAGCAATTAATTAAGAGTTTGACTATACCCCAAGAAGCAATTCACTTTGTTGTATGAAGAAAAAACAAATCTCCATATTATGCCATTCTTGGATAAGAAGGCAAGAAATGCAATCGAAGAAAATTTAGAATGTTCCCTCTTTCTAATGTGGGATAGAATTTGTTCTCAGATAATCAAATGCTCAAGTTCAAAATTTATTGCATCATGATCTATAGTTTAAACATAAATAAGATCATGAAAGCATATTTTTAAATCTAGAATAGTTCTAGTTCACGCTCATGATCTAAACTTAAATAAGATCATGTATCTAGCATTTTTTTAAATCCTAGAAAATTTAGAATCTTCCCTCTTTCTGATGTGGGATAAATTATGTTCTCATATAATCAAATTCTAGATTTCAAAATTACCCGCATCATGATCTAAATATAAATAAGATTGAATGTATCTAGCATATTTTTAAATCTAGGAAAGCTAGTTTGTGTTCATAATCTAAACTTAATTAAAAGTGTATCTAGCATATTTTTTAATCTAGAAAATCTAGTTCATGCTTGCTAAGCAACTAGTGAAGAGTTTGACAATATACCCAAAGAAATAAGGGGAGGTTGAACCTTTCCCATTCTTTCCCCAAAGATATACCAATTTAGAAGATGATAAACTTATGTAGGAGTGAGATATATTTCAAAATGATACATCAAACAGTTGAAGATTTATATAGACACTAGTTGAGTAACCCTTCTATGAATAGAAAATGCTTAATTAAAAATTTGATCAAACAAAACTTCAATTTTGATACAAGTACATATTTCAACTTCCAAGTAAAGCCTTGAAACATTGTAAGTTGTCGTGCAAGAAAAAATAGTGAGGACAATATAGGAGAGTACATGTATTTGTGTCTAGAAGTCGTAGCTATATATTAGATAAATAATTCACATGGAAGAATGGGTATCTATCCTGTTTATATTTTTCAACTAATGCATAACTAAAGCATCGAACAATTGTAGATTGATGTGAAAGCTCAACAATACTAACCTGATCTAGTAAATGTATTTTTGTCTAAATCCTAAGTACATATTCTAAAGCATTGATGTAAAGGAAGGGAACTCGAAAATTTATATTGTGCACATGCATCATTCAAAATGGAAAAAATTAGAAGAGAAGTTTTGCATCATGTGCAATCTGTAATGTAACTAAAAGTTTTGAAAAAAGTCGAAAAAAAAAGCATGTTCAACACAAATAATCTTGAACAAAATTATATATTAAAATCCCAGCATAAATACAAACTAAAACTAAAAAATGTGCAATGTAGATACATTTAAGCATCATGATGAATGTACACATCCTTCTCAGGTATGGATGCATCCTCCTCAAGCCCCATCTCTGGAATTCTCTTCTCCACATCCTCTTAAAGAACAATATCAGGAACTCTCTTCTCCACCTTTCCCTATAACACATTTGAAATTTGTACATATCCATAAACAAAAGTACTTACATAATTAATATTTCTAAATAAAAAATTGTTTGAAAATTAAAATTAAATGACTAACACATGAAATCGTAGTTTTAAATTTTGAAATATGCAATACCAATGATGTTCCAACCTCAATACCATCAACCAAACAAGAGTATGGAATTCCCATAGTGGGTTGAGACATGGTCTTACCCACCAGACCCTAAGATTCTGTAAGATCCCATCTGTTACGACATAAAAGTAATTGAGGAACAATAATATATATTTTTTTTTTAACATAAACAACCAACATTGAACAAGTGAAACATGATAATGACATACATCAACAATGCACTTATATTTCTTTCATTTCATTGCACAACTAGATTCAGATACCACTTTAATGCATGAAGGATCTGCCACTTCACATAAGATGTCATACAATTACCCACCCAACCTATCCTGCAAGGTTAGGAATTCCAAGACACATAATCAACGCTCAAGTCTAGGATTCTTCTGATTGATATTGACCATTTAAGGTCTCAAGACTGGCAATTGTTTTGAGGAACAAGGAAGTTTCTAATTCCCATCATTTCAATTCAATCCAAAATTCAATATAAATTCTAGCGTTCTTAACCACCTTTCTTCAAACACAGAAAATCTAGTAACAAAGCATTTCATCGTAACATCATTACATACTATTCAATAATTCATCACCTTACTCATTAAAGGACAAGAAGAAATTTCAGTAAAATCAAGGAAATAACCTTATATAGTAAAACAGAGTCCCTTAAATCGACAATCTATCATTTATGACAGTTTCAAATTAATTATGTTTACCTGGAATAGGTGTGACCACCCTACAACGTGCAACCAAGTAGTTATATATCCGATCTATATCACAAGTTAAAAGAGGAAAAGAACAACAAGAAAATATCTCAACACAATGAAGAAACTATAATCCTGCTCTGTACTTTTATGAACTAGCTGATACTGTGAAGAAAATAAACCTATAACTAAAAGAAGGTTTGTTCTAAGAACGAGTTAAAAGTTTGGTAAGAAGCCTAAAGATTCTCTTCTAGTAACATAGTGCAACACCTTCATAGTCAATTCCAGAAGTGCGTAGATGGTTCCTTGAAAGCCCAAGGTTCAGAAGATACAACACCTAAATTGCACAGAGACCCTCTTAAGTTAGGCATAGGTCATAACTTTCGGAAGTACAAGCTCATAAGAGGTAGTGAAAACTTTACACAAGGGAAGCGCAAGCGCTCCATCAACAGTTAGAGTCCAGAGCTTAGGAGGGATGCACTAAGGAGCATTGGAGTTCAACTCTAAGTCAAGATCAGGAAGAACAATGTGTATAGGGTTCAAGAGAGGAAATCAAGAGTTGAATCCCTTTGAAGGAATTAATGGACGAGATATCATCGTGAGGATTCAGAATCCTCACAACTATTCGATCAGACAGGATATATGCACCTGTTAAACCTTAAGACCTTCAGGCTTTGATACTTCAGTGGATCCGAGTTAATTTTATTAAGAGAACTCGAAGTCCGAAGCTACGAAGTGATGTACACCATAGATCAATGAGTTCTTTCTATCC
The DNA here is from genome assembly GCA_032191745.1 of Picea mariana. Taxonomy (NCBI): domain Eukaryota; kingdom Viridiplantae; phylum Streptophyta; class Pinopsida; order Pinales; family Pinaceae; genus Picea; species Picea mariana. The sequence goes on from JASDQU010737426.1 coordinate 142,935, forward strand.
ATTAGATCTGCAAGATTTCGATGATTTGGAGAGTTTTGGGTTCATAACTATAGAGATTCAAGAACCTCAAAGATCTGAAGTCCCGGAGCGAAAGATAGTCATAGATATNGGCAATGGAATAAGGGTTGTTATCTCTATGAGCCTTCATATTTAAGAGGTTCAGTAATTTTGGAAAAAGAAGTCAAGGTATTAAAGTTAAAGGACTCCCAAAGTCTTGAATTCCAGAGTAAATTAACATCGTTGAACGCTGGGTACACATGTCTGTAGATCCAAGTATTTGAAAATATCCATTTGGGAGGTGGGGAGAATTTGTTAAGGTGTGTAAAGTACCGAACTCCCAAAAATCGGAGTTAATCCTGACCATTGTTGTTGGTAAAACTAGGACCATCAGATCTGTGGGTTCAACCTTCGTGAATTCGGAAGAAACAAGAGTTGCAACAGCTAAAACTTCTGACGCCTGGAGCCCCGAAGTGTCGAAGTGTCGAAACCCCAATCTTGTAAACTCTATGTCAGTTGATGTGTCAAATTCCACCTGTCAATGGATTTCAGATGACACGTGGCACTCATTTTGGGTACCTTAGTTATGTCATCTGTGCTAATTCAGATGACATGTGTCACTCTCATTATTGTGACACATCATCGATTGTGACAACGTGGCTTCTACGTCACTCCAGAAGATTGTCACTCCGGGAGAATGGAATCCAGATCAACATAGTTCTCTGAAGTGTCAGAGCTATGAAGTTACTTCTAGCCGTAGATTGGAGCAAGGTAAATAGATCATTGATCTCTTAGTTAATTATAATTCGACTCTCCAACTAAGTTAAGAGGTAAAAGTTAAGGATTACGAAGACCCTAAAGTTATCAACTTCTGGAGTCAAGGAGATCCATATATCTAGAAAACAACAAGGATCATTAGATTAAGTTGTTTAAAAGTTTAAGAAGGAAGGTGGTGGGGTAGGGTAACCTACAACTGTCGGTTAGCTCACTTTAAGACCAAATTTAAGAAACCTTTGGATGCCTCCAGATGTCAGAGTTCTGGAGCCCCAATTAGCACCCCTTTTGACTAGCACTAAGTTCTGGCTCCCGATCACAAGCATAACTTGTTTAGGAAAAGGGATAATTAACAACGAGTTAAAATCAATTCCAGAGACTTTAAAAAAATACACAGATACTCCAAGTTATTATTAAATTTGGGTTTATCCCGATTTTGACAGAAGATCCACATAAAATTTTGGATTTAAATCAATTCACTAAAAGTCCATAATACAACAACATTGAAGACAAAAATCAATAGAGGTTTCCACGATACTAAATCCACATTTAGAGTATAACCAATAAGATTACATAGAATAGATTGATTTAGGTTTCTATAAAAATAGATAGAGATCCCATCACGTGATTTGGTTTGGCTTTAAATGAACATTCAATAGAGAAACTCACAATATAAATTCGGATATAAATCCTTAGTTTACCAGCAAACTATGCATTATTAAAATTCCTAAAATAAACTCAACTAAAAATCTGATCATCATAATTCTGGTAAGGATGAAAATACAGACTTACCATAAGCGATATATAATATAGAAATTTAACTATTCAATGAGGATCAAGCCACTCATATAGAATTATGAAAATGTCTGAAATGTTCAGTGAAGATTTAAAATATAACACTGTAACAATTATTCATTTGACAACAAATGTAACACTTGACATTCAAAATTTCCAATGATTCTACAGTGACTCATAAAAATCTATTGTATTAATACTCTCTTAATATAATTCAATTTAGATTATAAAATACCCAAAACTAAAGGAACCTATGTAAGGAAGATGCCTTCAAAATCTTGTGCTCCTTCCCTTCCTTAGCTTGCTAATCACAGAGACTTCATCGGCACCTCCCAACCAATGCTAGGTGTACTCTTCTTCCCCCTTAGCCCCCCGAGCCACAAAGGGGGCACACACAAAAAAACCAACAATTTAGCTCCAAGGCTTGCCCTCGCAAGGAAGAGCTTCCACTCTCTTACAAGCCTGGTAACCCAACTCTCACAAGTAACACCAAGTCTAATAAAAATTTGGCAACATAACAATTCTTAAAAAAATCAGATCCTTTTTTCCTGTCTCCATAATTTTTTTTTATAGACTTTTCTCCAATGACACATGTCCTTATGCACAAATAATTAACTTTTTTTTAGTTAATTTTAATTTGTATTACTCACTCACACACTTGTCACATTCTCCCCAAGTTACACCAGTAATTACCAATTTTATTTTAATTAAAAAAGTAAAAAACCCTCACACCTCAATGTGTTCCTATTTTCATTCCTAGGTGTCCCTTTGTTCCCCAGATTCTCATTTAAGGTGTGTTCCTCAACTAGATCATAGTTAGAGTTTAATTAGGAGTCTTCTTCTAGTTAGACTAGTGTAGTTTGACTCTAGATCTCATTCTATGTACCACCAAACTCTCAAGTTATTATTTATTTCTATTTAAATTTCATTTTTATCAAATTCATGCACACATGTGCATTTTATTAAATCTTTATATCTTACCACCCCTTTTACTAGTATTATATTTATCCCCACTTTAATATTTTAGATAGTTCCCAAATCAAACTTAGACATAGGCCAAATCTTAGACTTAGTCTTGGGCTCTTGTTAGGCTTCTCAACTAATAATCCATCATTTAATTAATTAGTTAATCCAACAAGGTCTATATAATTTGATGTTTTCCTAGGTCATCTAGATTTATTGACTCAATTTTAATTATGTGACGTTCCCTTCAAGATGCACCTTCGTGCTCCAAGGGTGCCACTCGCCTTAGAATTGTTTTGGAATTGTTTTGACCCCTTGGAGTCAACACTCCACTCGGTCGACCTTGTGAGAGACTATGGGATTCTAAGGAATAAGGACTATGCCTTATTGCGCACCCCTTAGGAATTTTTGTGAGCGACCGTCTCAGTTTGACCTCACAACATCGTGGACCTATCGAACTAGGTAATCGTTAACCTACAGTTCATACCATGGTGGGAGTGCTAGTAGGTTGTGACAGGGACTCTGCCACACCTCTCCCTCAATGTCTGGTTTCTGTGCATGGCCCATCTAATCCTTATGTGAGTCGTATTAGCAAGCATCATCAAGCCTGTATCCACTGACCAAAACACTGTGAATAATTTCATATACATAAATCATATTATAATAAATCATACATCATATGTGCATGAAATTAAATACTCAATAGATACAATCCACTCCTTGACTCAACTTGGAGTCCAAGGGAATCCATCGATGCCATCAACATCCTTAATCTGTCATGTGTCCTGCACACTCAGGATGACTCGTCAAAAGCATCTGTCAATATATATACATCAGTATAATCAATAAGCCATAACCCTCAAAATCATCAATATAACCCATAATCTGAATGAAATCACAATGTGCCATAACTGGATCACTTGCAAGCAAGTGTCCTCAAAGAATAAGTCAATAATAGTGTTCTCAGTAGAGCAGGATGTTACATATTAGATAAATTATATATTGTAAGACATGTTTCTTTTAAATTAATAATTTAAATGACATTGCAATTTTCATATAACCATTTTTTTTCAACATGCAATTATATCTATGAAATCCCACCCTATTCAAACTCTCCCAATGAGAATTGCGACAAGCCTGCCCAAGTAGTGGGAGATGGAATGGGAATCTGTGAACAACACAACTAAGAATTTTAGAGTTCAATGTGTTCACATTAATAACCAAACATAAATTTCTTGTACATTGATTCTTCAACAAGGTGTGAAAATTGGACAATTTAAGTGCTCATATATGGATATTTTTAAAAGCATACATGATTCATCGCATCCAAATTTAAAATCAATGAATCAAGTTCTGTATTTAAAGGAGGTTCATTTAAAATTTGAACAAACTGCGATTAATGAATATAAAAAATAATTATTTCTAAAGATACAATGATATGGATCTAGATTTGATTACAAGAAAACTATCCACGAATGCATGCAAAATTTACTAACTGTAACACATACCAATCCATTGTTCGGTTCATCATTCAAAATTAACTCCTTCCAACCGTTGTGGAGAAATTTTATATACTCTCATATATCTTCTATGGATATGGACTCAATCTCCTCATCTATTTTGTAAACAAAATTGGCCCAAGAATTGGCTTGAGCTCTCTGACGGTTCAAACCGACATCAACACTATACAAAATTGATTCTAAATTTTATTCGATTGCATTCCTGGCCTCCTTGCGAACATTTGATGTAGCTCACATCTATGAATGTGAAACAAATTCCCATTTTGGGATAGATACCAAAGTTCATGGAGGCCTCTGCAATGTTTCATTTCTGTATTCCCCTTTCCAATCATGTGTTCATCATTTACAAGCCCCATAATAGTTGGACGGTAGGATGGTATAATCAGGGTGCATGCCCATGAAAAAATATACATAAAAAAGTCTAGCAAAGTAATGTGGAACCTCATCATTCCATGATAACTTCCCATATGCTGCCAAAAATCTATTATAAATATGTCTTGCAATGTTGGGGTTCTTAAAATACTGTACCTTCAACATCTTTCGCTTTGGACCCTCCTTGAAATTAAACATAGAAATTGCGTCATCTTTTGAAACTCTACTTTTTACTACTTCCCATTTATTAGGGCCTATCACCTCTGACTTTAATCTCCTCATCAAATCTATGAATTTATCAGTCGTTGGTCCCATCTTTTGATATGCATCCATAAATTTCTACAAAGAATGAAAAACAATCTCCAAGATTTTCTTTCTCTCTCTCTCGAGGGATATCCAAGAACCTCAAATCATTTTTCAACCCACTTTTAAGACTTGAGCATCATTTGAGGGTCATTTCTTCATCATACCCTTCCCAAGGAAGCTCATCACCAACATTTGAGGGATAGGTGGATGTAGGTGTGTAATCTTCGGTTTCTTGATAATGCCCCCTTGATCCACCTTCACCCTCTTCACCAACATTAGACTCTACATTATAATCACTCTCTCTTTCATTATCGTCTCCCTCATTAAACTGATCCTCTACAAAAAGATGCATTTGAAACTAATTACAACATTTAACAAAAACACAAAAAACATTAAAAACATTAAAAAAAATTAAAAAAAAACATATAAAACATAAACATAAATACACAAAAAAATACAAAAACAAAAGAAATTTACCAAACATATTTTGTTGTTGTGACAGGTTCCCTACATTCTCCAGTGTTGGAGTATTTATGTGCAACACATCTAAAAAAGTTTCATCCATATCTCTATTTCGATCCCTCTGTCTGGATAATCTATTCATCGATTCATCTGATAATCTCTTCATCCTACTAGATTTCCTTTGGTCACTAGCTGCCCCTCCCAAGCTACCTTGCCTTGCTGAGATAGGGGTCTCCAACGTCCTTAGTGTCTTATTCGAAGAAGGGGTTCCTCTTCCTCCTTCATTTGATATCCTTGATCATTTGCGAGGCATATTTGGAGACTCACATCCTGACATCTCGCCTCAATCTATCCTTTGAAAATCCACAAATGTGAAAACATAAGGTATAGAAACATAAAATGAAAATATAGTATATAACAACTTGAAGGCATAAGAATTTATAACAACCTCAAAACATCAAAGAAATATATTGAAAAAAATAACAACTATATTTAAGACTATGTACTTTGAAGTATGGGGTGGCCTAAATGAGATGAAAATGAAGTGAAAACCTCAATTTCTCCTTGACAATAATGAGAAGTAGGAAAACCATGTAACAAATAGTATTTGACTATTTAATAACTAAGACACCTAGCCAAGGTGCTAAAACTAGATGGTGTTGCATTATGAATGAAATATTTTTAACTACAACCTAAAGACTAGCACCTTATAGAATATCAAGAAATACTTCTTAACTTTCTATCCTAAGATTTCATGGATATATGAACTTGTGCTTATTTGCTTATTTGTGCTTATATGCTTATTTTCACTGATATCATGTTCATGTTGTTTATAAATGAGAACACCAATTCCATCCTTATGATGTGGTGGCTAATAGCTTGAGGGTTTGTGCATTTAGAGAGTGAGGTATGATTGGGTTAGTCGTGTACATGGTAACTTACAGAAGAATATGGATATGGTGTACAATGGGTAAGCAAAGGAGACATCATATCACACTAATGTGTACTTTGACATTTGATCATCTACCATGAACAACACCTACACTTGTAGATATTTTTTAGGATAAAGAGTTTAGAGCTATGAGATGGATTACGTTAGGTAATGAATCAATTGGCACTAGTAAATATCAGGAATATTTTCAATAATGAAATATTGGACTAGTGTTCCTCAACCATCATCGCTTTGGGAGAGGGATGAGGACAACTTTCAAAAGAGGCCATGGAACAAAGAATGATCAATAAGAAGATAAGACAAAGCATCAAAATATGAATAGGGAGGCTCTCTCAATATTGGTGTTATTTTAAAAAAAGTGTTGAGCACACTAATATGTTTTTTATGTTACATATATGTTGACCAAAATTTGGTCATCTATATTTTCCCTCTCTTGGATTAATAAAAAAATGCTATTAGAAAGTGAAAATTTTTGAACTTTTATAAGTTCCTTGTATATTCCTTGGTCTCATCTTTGCCACGCATTTTTTGGATAAAAAATCCAAGTTTGTATGCTTAATATATCTAGGTTTAAAGTTTTAAGAGGAAAACAACGCCTCTTCCATGTGGAATAAATCTAATTTCTTGAAGACGTATCCAATTTTTTGGGTCCAAGACCCTGGTTTTCTTTAAGTTTCGGGCCCAAAACCCTTAAAAATATTCATGTTCTGGTTTCAACACCTTTAAAAATATTATATTCTATCATTCGTGGGAACCTGCCATGCTCACTTACCCACTCCACTCCACTCCATTCCCTTATCCCATACTTAAATTTTATTTGACTTATGGAGGTCAGTCGGACTCACCATAACTCCCTCAACTCTCCCCCTCACCCACCTCAGGTCCACCTCCAACACACTCATTTCACCTCCCTCACTTCCCCTCCCCTCAAAATGCTTCCCCACTATTCCACCTCACCTTCCTCACTCCCCTTTTTCCTTTTATATCATACTTAGACTTTAAAAAAAAAACTGAGGACTCACGGGGATGGACTCACCCACTCCCTCTCATTCCTCACTTCCTCATATCCGCCAACCTGATACTCCGACACATTCACCCCCCACCCCCACCTTAACTCACCTCACATAACTCCCCCTCACTCCAGTCCCTACATTTCTCCATCCCCTCTTATGACACCTACATTTATATCCCCCTACACTACCCTTTCCCCCTTTCTTACACTCCCATGCCTCCCACATTTATCTCCCTTTCATAAAACATTAAACCATAACCTTTTTATAGTATTTAATTCATAACCTTTTTAAAATATTCATTTCTTAACCAATAAGATTATTACATTTGGCATCCAATAAGAACATGCCACATGAAGATCATGTATTGGTGCCACATGGAATCCAATAAGAGCCTTACACATGGCAACTAATTAGTGGAGAGCAGGAAATTAATACAAGGGCCCAGATTTGTCCATGAATTTTGATCAACGATGGTTGAGCATTAATTTTCTAGATGTCATAAATTTATACCATTGGAAAGGTATTTCAACGTAGAATATGATGGTACAGGTTTCAAAGGATGAAGGTTGCTACATTTTGCACAAAAAATAAAATATCAGTCAACTTCATTTTTAATGGGCATGCGTGACAACTCAACTTCACGAGCTCATATCTTGAGATCCAGGTGAAGGATTTGGGAAAATTTTATATCATTGGAAAGCTAAGAAGATGAATATTACATATGAAATGATTTCCATGGCTAAACAATTTACTATCATTCCTAGAGAATTAAAACACATCCATCCTCTTTTAGAGGGAAATTAATTAAATTTCAAAAATAAAGGTTTAATTAAAACTTTTATTAAAAAAGGAGAGGGCCCCACTTTCAATATAATTATATTAATCATGTGAATTCATTAATGAGGAATTAATGAGAAAGAAATTAAAGGGAATGTTTCAATAAGAAACTTGTATGAGAAATTCTAGAAGGGAGAAACCCTAACTACTCAAGTAGTTAGAAAATGTCTTTTTAAAAAGAGAAGAGAGGCTTCATCAAAGGTTCCAAGAATCAGTATTGTGAGAGGGGAAGGGAAGAATATCAGAGGAAGAAGAAGGTACAACCATGGATACACAATCAAGCTTCTGATCAAAATAAAGAAGTCTCCATGTTCTCCATTCTTTCTATTCTTCTACACCACTTCTCATAGTTTTATGCTTGAATCTCAGAGTTGGGAACAAGGATGAGTTGTTGAGTTTTGTTTCTTGTATTCTTATACATACGTTTCTTGTATGATCATGGAATATTTGAAGCCACATACATGGTCATCAAATTTTTGGTAATGAAGAACATTTTGCATGAATAAACTCCACAAAGAATTGCTTCGGGGTTGATCTTGACTGTATCTTGTAACTTTGAGTTTTAAGTATGAGGTATTTGAGGTTGACCTATCAATTTCTCTTTTATTACTAATTGGATTACTCTATTAAAATTATTTGAGATGATAAAATCATTCTCTCCTAATTCTCATGAAGAAGATATGGATGCGTTTATATATTATTAAGAAGATTGTGTGTGATGTTGATCACAATTTAATTATGATATTGAAGCCCTCCAATCTTTTCTTCTTAAAATACTTTTTCTGCACATAAAGATCATATTGGGTTATTGAAGAACCATTTTCATATAAATCCAAGCAACAAATATTTGGGGTTTGCTACCTAGCACTCCCCCTAATCCAAGATATTCAAATATATATCTTCTAGCCAAAGAGGAGAACCACCTCTCTAAAAACCAAGGGGGACTAATGTCCTCATGAAGTTTCCATTTCAGTCCTGACGGATTCAAGCGTCAACATTTTTGGTGATCATACTGGGGAATGATTTATTTTCAAGATATTTGAGGAACCAAAAATCTGCATGGCTCAAAGTTTCGAGAAGAAGATTCAAGAAAATTGTTGCTTATTTTAAGCATGGCTCACATTTTTTGTAATTTCAAAAAGAAACAAGAAGCACCAAATATTAAGGAGAATGGATTCCCTGGAAGCTCCATTGAAAAATTTCAAAATTAAGGGTTTAATTCATGTCATAATGATTCTTTATATTCTTCATCAATCCCATAAATGGATTTTCAAGACTCGGAAAAGGAAGAAATACTCAAAGAAGGAGGCGATTTCATAATACCCCTTTAAATCTACCAGAAATAGACTTTCAAATAGGGATGATTTTAAGGATGGAAATTTGTTTTAAAATGTAGAAACCTTGGCGAATCTTACTAATCCTCCATATGCCAACTATAAATGTTTAGCGATATTTTTGTAAAAATATTCAAATTTATAAGGATTTTATATAGTTTGTATAAACGTTTGGCGATTTTTAAGGTAAAATAATTTTATCCTATAGAATTTGGGCGAATCATTTTTAAAATAGCGAATCTCGTTTTTGGAAAAAACATGGAAAATTAGCCCATGAGATAAATTTAGCCCCTAAAATCATCCATGCTTTCAAATGCCCAATATTCCTATTGAAATTTTTCCTACGTTCTTTGGGGATGCTTCAGAAGATGCAAAGCAACACTTGATTAATTTTAAAGGTACATGTTATGATTTCAACCTCATTGAAGACAATGTTACATGTAGATTATTCCTACAAACTCTATGAGAGGATGCTCTTGAATGGTATAGTTCATCAATGCCTAACTACATTACTAGTTGGGATGTGTTAGAAGATTCAGTTGCAATTTTTTTTTATCCCAAAGGTGCATTCATATGTTTTTGTTGATGTTTTAAATGTTGTTGCCCACCCACCCTCTCCCACATGCATAGATGATTTTAGGGGCTAAATTTCGCAAATGGGATAATTTTCCATGGTTTTTACCAAAAAAAGATTCGCTAGTTTCCATTTTTTCTAAAACCGATTCGCCCAAATTCCATAGAATAAAATTATTTTACCTTAAAAATAGCCAAAATTTTATAGAAACTATAAAAAATCCTTAGAAATTTGAATATTTTTACAAATCTATTGCCAGACATTTTACATTTTGCATATTAAGGACTAGTAATATTAGCCCATATTTCTACATTTTAATATAAATTTCCATCCTTAAAATCATACCTACCCACATGGACACAAAAAGATGAAATGAATGATTCAGAAGAAGAATATCATGAAACACTGCAAGACTTTTCTGAATCAAATCTTGTTGCTGAGAATGAAGCCAAGAATTACAAAGACTAAGAAAAGGATATCAACATCTCATATACTCCATATGAGGAAGAAATTAAAGAGTCTCCACAAAATATGCAAGAAGAATTCAACCAAAATAAAGAATAATTGGTGGAAGAAAGCAATTTTGAGAATAAAGAAGATAGCCATTGCATAGAAGAAGAACATTGCCAAGACATCACCAATAAAACAATAATATTGAATGTGGAAAAAGAAGAAAAAGAGAATGTTTTCAAGAAATAAATTTCTCATTTTATTGAAGATAACAACATTCTAGGGCAACCAAGAGTATATTATATTGAATATTGGTTCGAAAGTATTTTCATCCCGCCAACGCAAACAAGTCTTCTGCACACATTGCTTGATCCCATTGTGGTACATTTTGGGCATGCTCCTGATTTTCATGCTCCTGATTTATTGGTAGTAACCCCAATGTTTTTCTTACTGTTGGAGCCCATTTCACAAGTCAATTGGATGCTCTAGTGACTACATTGGAAATCTGCCTACACCTAAGGTGCCCCTTTCTTTCAAGTAAGTTAGGGTAGGCAGATCATGAATGTACACATTTTTGTTCAATGTTGCACAATAAGGCATTCAAACTTGAAGGTAACTCCATGAAATAAAAAGAATTGCAAGAATTGATTTTGAAGATGACTCCACAACCCAATGGAGAAGGTAGATGGTCCTGATATTCTGGTGTTCTCAATAACCCACAGGGGGTCACTATCCCGCAATTGGAGCCACTTGATGACCAAAATTTGGTCATCTATATTTTCCCGCTCTTGGATTAATAAAGAAAATGATATCATAAGGTGAAAATGTTTGAGCTATTATAAGTTCCTTGTATATTCCTCGGTCTCAGCTTCTCCACAATTTTTTCGGATCAGAAATCCGATTTCGTATGCTCAATATATCCATGTTTAAATTCTTAAGTGGAAAACAACACCTCTTCCATGTGGAATAAAGATAATTTCTTAAATACGTATCCAAATTTTTGGGTCCAAGACCCTGGTTTTCTTCAATTTTCGGGCTCAAAACCCTGAAAAATATTCATGTGTCATGTTCAACACCTTTAAAAAATTCTATTCTATCATTCGTGGGAACCCGCCATACTCACTTAACCACCCCACTCCACTCAATTCCCTTATCCCATACCTAAATTTTATTTGAGTTATGGAGGTCGATCGAACTTACCATAACTCCCTCACCTCTCCCCCTCACCCACCTCACGTCCACCTCCGACACACTCATTTCACCCCCTCACTTCTGATCCCCTCAAAATGCTTCCCCACTATTCCCCCTCACCTTCCTCACTCCCCTTTTTCCCTTT
>JASDQU010737426.1:154719-169510 GCA_032191745.1 Picea mariana
CCCATTCCTCCCACATTCATCCCCTTTTATAAAACATTAAAGCATAACCTTTTTATAATATTTAATTCATAACCTTTTTATAATATTCATTTCTTAACCAATAAGATTATTACATTTGGCATCCATTAAGATCATGCCACATGAAGATCATGTATTGGTTCCACATGGCATCCAATAAGAGCCTTACATGTGGCAACTAATTAGTGGAGAGTAGGAAATTAATCCAAGGGCCCAGATTTGTCCATGAATTTTGATCAATGGTGGTTTAGCATTAATTTTCCATAGGTCATAACTTGAGTTCCAGGTGTTGGAATCACACAAACTTTATACCATTGGAAATTTATTTATATGTAGAAGATGATGATATATGTTTCAAAGGATGAATGTTTCTACATTTTCCCCAGAAATTAAAATATCAGTGAGCTTCATTTTTAATGGGGATGTGTGACAACTCAACTTCACGAGCTCATATCTTGAGATCCAGGTGACGGATTTGGAAAAAAATTATATTGTTGAAAAGATAAGATGATGAATATCACATATCAAATGATTTCCATGGCTAAAACATTTATTATTATTCCTAGCGAATTAAAACACAATCATCCTCTTTTAAAGGGAAATTAATTAAATTTCAAAGATAAAAGTTTAATTAAAAATTTTATTAAAAAAGGAGAGGGGCCCACTTTCAATATACTTATATTAATGATGTGAATTCATTAATGCAGAATTAATGAGGCATTAAATAAAGGGAATATTTAAAGAAGAAACTTGTATGGGAATTTCTAGAATAGAGAAACCCTAACTACTCAAGTAGTTAGAAAATCTCTTCTTAAAAAGATAAGATATGCTTCATCAAAGGTTCCAACAATTAGTATTATGATAGGGGAAGGGAAGAGGATTAGAGGAAGAAGAAGGTACAACCATGAATATACAATAAATCTTCTGATCAAAATAAAGAAGTTTCCATCATCTCCATTCTTTTTATTCTTCTACACCACTTCTCATAGCTTTATGCTTGAATCTCAGAGTTGGGCACAAGAATGAGTTGTTGAGTGTTTTTTATTGTATTCTTATACAAAATTTTCTTATATGATCATGGAGTATTTGCAACCACATACATGGCTATCAAATTTTTGGTAATGAAGACCATTTCTCATGAATAAACTCCACAAAGAATTGCTTCGGGGTTGATCTTGACTGTATCTTGTAACTTTGAGTTTTAAGTATGAGATATTTGAGGTTGACCTATCAATTTCTATTTTATTACTAATTGTAGTACTCTAAGAAGATTGTGTGTGATGTTGATCACAATTTAATTCTAATGTTGAATCCCTCCTTCAATATTTTCTTATTAAAAGAATCTTGTTTCACATAAATATCATATTAGGTTATTGAGGAACCATTTTCATATAAATCCAAGCAATAAATTTTTAGGGTTTCCTGCCTAGCACTCCCCCTAATCCAAGATATTCAAATATATATATTTTATCCAAAAAGGATAACCACCTCTCTAAAAACGAAGGGGGACTAATGTCCTAATGAGGTTGTTGTTTCGGTAATGATAGATTCAAGCATCAACAATATCATATCCATTGTAAGTGTTGGTGTCTCTTTTTGGTGTCAATGCACAATCATGACTATATCTCATCACAGGGTACTGGCCGCATAAAAATAAAAGCATATAGTTTTTCTAGTTTACAAAGTTTGAGACAATTGCTCAAGGAATTGGAAGATGATGTAAGAACATGAAATATAGGAAATCCAATTAGTTTTCAGAATTGATGGATTTTCATTTAATGAAACTATGTTTAAGTAGGGTGAAAATAGAGATTTCAAATTAGTGTTTTTTTTATTTATTTTCAAAATATATTGTATATATTAGTATGTGTATTTATCATAATGAAGATTTCAAAAATGATATCAAGTAATTAGATCCACATGAAGAAGGGAGATATTTGTTGATAAGTATTAGTATGTATCCTAATGAAGATTTCAAACATGAAGTCAAGAAATTAGAGAAAATAAGAAGGAAGATATTTTTTTGATCCGAGGGAGGCAACCTTGAGGCTTAAATGTAGGCTCTTTTGCTTGAACAAAGAAGGCAATAAAATACCAAGTTTTTTCAATAGTTTGGGAATCATCAAAGTAATGAAAACATAATCTCCAAAGTTGGATTTAATACAACATTATTTGAATAGTACAAAGACATTTTTCTATATAATTTCATTTATAAAATAATAATCATGATTACAGAAAGTCCAGGGTTAAGATATTGTTATTTGGATAGATCTCTAATGAATAATTTAGGTTCTTGTCAATAAGACAAATACATGAAGCAATTGGTGTAGCAGAAGAATGATTTCATTCCACCACAACAAAGAGGCTTCCAACAATGGTGGTCAATTTGGATCCATCTAAAGCCTATGATCGAGCTTATTGGTTATATTTGAGGTCGATATTGCTCCATCTAGGTTTATGTGTTCATATTTTCAATTGGGTTATGAGTTAAGTAACCTTTGATTTATTTGCAATGCTTATCAAGAAAATTGGTTATATTTGAGGTTGATATTGCTCATTTAGGTTTATGTGTTCATATTTTCAATTGGGTTATGATTTGAGTAACATTTGATTCATTTGCAATGCTTATCAATGGATCAATGTCAATATTTTCTAGCTTTGGAAGAGGGTTAAGGTAGCAGTTCCCTTTATCCCTTTTATTGTTTATAATTGTTGTTGAGAGTTTTAGAAGGCAATTGATTGAGGCCAAGAGGACTAGTCTTTTTAAAGATAATAATATAGAGATAATATTTTTTTTGTGTCATATCTCTTTTGTAGATCATATTTTACATAACATGATGGATCAAGAAGGGATGTGTTAAAACATAAGGAGATTCTACCTGGATGTACATTTCATTATTACAAGGATGAAGGTCAATCTAGAAAAATCCACTAGATTTATTTTATAAGGGTAAATGATGTGGATGTTAGGATCTATTCTCAAAGGTTTCCATTCTAGGGAATTTCACTGAAGGATAGACTTAAGTATCTATAATTTTTCTCAAATCCAAATGATTATGAGATAAAAGATTGGGATTGGGTTTAATTGCTAAAGTAGAAAGGATATTATATGTAATGTGCAATAGATGGTTGTTTAGTGGGGAGGGTGTATTTTAGTGAAATCAGTGTTAAAAGTTATTATTTTGTATTGAATGTATTTCACTTTTATTTGCAAGGGTGTCTTAGAAAGGATAAGCAAAACAAATATAAGATTCTTGTGCTCTAGGGATATGGTAAAATGGGTGATTCTCGTTGTAAAATGATAAAAAACCATTTTCCCAAAAGAGTTGGGTAGGTGGGGTTTTAAAAATATTAATATAGTTGGGAAATATTTGGGTGAACATTGTGTTTGGAAGATAATCTCTTATCTTATTCTTTGGTGTCAGGTTGTTGCAAAAAACTATGTTGAGCCTGGTTCAATGAAAAATTGGATTAGAATTCCTTCAAATAATTCTCGTAATGTTTCAATTATCTAGATGGATACAATTATAACATTCTATTTGATTGGGAGATGGATTGTATGGAAGATTGGGAAGGGGACAAGAGTTTGGGATAGGAGAATACGCTTGGGTTCACCATGGATAAGTTTACAAGTTCCCTATCAATTTAATTAATGTTCTTCATGAAAAAACAATGTTCTTTATAAGTCAAATGCCTTATCTAAAATTCACCACTATCTAGAAGAACAAGTGGAAGTTATTTTATATAATTAGTATTAGAGGTGGAAATGAGAGGGTTTGAAAACCCTATATTTATAGATTAAGGTCAATTCATGTAAGAATAAAGGGCATGCATGATGTTTGGTCTGGTCAAACATCATGTACATGGATAGGGCTGAATTCGGGCCCTGTCCATGTACATGGACATGTCACAAGAAAATGAAATATTTAATGATAGGCTTGTCCATGTACATGGACATGGCTGAATTAGTTATTAGAATAAGACTTTAAACATAGGGTGTTTTAAACATTTAGAGAATACAACTTTATATTCGAATCTAATTGGTTATCATAATAACAAAGTCTTGAAAATCTCAAGGATTATTGCATATGTTTAAGTTTTCATTGAAATATTATTTCTATACCATTTAACTCTACCATCCATACATAAATTAAGAGAAGTATTCGAGTGGATCTCTCAACATAATTTATCTGGTTAACAATCATAAAGTATATTTATTTTCTTTAGTGAAATATATGATATATCATCTTCTAATTCTAGATTCATAATGCAATAAACAAGGAAAATAGGTGACTTAATAGAAGATCATAGAAATATGAAGTTATATGTTCTACCTAAGCATTTGAGCCTATCCATGTACATGGAGAGGCCCAAATTTGAGCATGTCCATGTACATGGACAAGGTCGCGAATCCATTTTCTTTAAACAAAATTACATAAGATACGATGTTTTTAAATTGAATTACATAAGACAGTTTTAGAATAAGACTTTAAACATAGGGTGTTTTAAACATTTAGAGAATAATACTTTATAATTTCAAATATAATTATTTATTAGAATAACAAAGTCTTGAAAATCTCAAGAATTATTGCATATGTTTAAGTTTTCATTGAACTATTATTTCTAGACCATTTAACTCTACTTCATCTTATATCTTGTTTCCTAAGTTTAAGTTCAAACCATGTAAAGTATGTGAAAATGTATCCTAACTTTGCCTCGATATGAGGCCAAATAAGATGTCAAACTCAAAACTTACGATAAAATATGAAATCCAAGTCCAAAAATTTAAGAATTTGGAAAAACTTTAAGTTAAATTAATTTGTTAATGTGCAATATTAATAGATCAATAGAGAACTGATTACTATAGTCCCTACCATCCTGAAGGGTAGGGACTAATAAGATTTGTGTTTTTTTGAAACCAAATCAAAATCAAAATCTACCATCACCACCAACTCTATGATTTTATTTGTTATTAATTGGGCAACAAATATCTATGATTTTATTTATTATTAATTGGGCAAAAAATATGCAGAATTACAGGGTAACGCTCATGTCATCTAATTGAAAGTGAAAGTAAGTAGTGTTGAAATTTTACATTTAATTTTAATGTTTTTGATCTTTTACTTGTGGTTGTAGAAAGAAAATTATAACATTGACTTGAGTAAGATTGTGCGGTTATAAAACTATCTACCGGATCCGGATAATTTTCGGCATGAAATGAGAGCGGAGATATAATAAAGAAATGCATAGAGATATCACGTATATTCAGTAATATAAAAAAAATATATCATATATGCAACCATAAACACAAAGATACAGTAATACACAATTTCTATTAATGAAAGAAATTTACAGAGACTGTAAAAATACAGAGTGAAAGACTCGCTAGAATGGTAGCAACTTATCTCTGAGAAGAGATGTGACGGCTACTCGCATTCGCAAGAAGATGATTACAATGAGGCTCTGAAGGCCTTTTTACAATAAACATGAAGTCCAAAAGTCCTAGACATCCAAAAACCTAACCCTAGGAGATGAAGCGCCAAAAGTCATGTGGGCCCCGTTTGGGTAAGTTAGTACATCAACTTCTCGGGGTCGTAACTTTTGCATACTATCTTCGTTTTAGGCGCATGATAGCTCGTTGCAAAGGTATCGTCGAGGAGATTCATTTTGGGGGATCAATCATGCCTTTGTATATCATTGAGAACCTCGATATCAAAAAAACTTCATTTAGGCCCTCAAAATGGCCTCGGAAGCTAAAACCTGCTAAAAATAGTAAATTGCCAAAATTGCCAGAAAACTGTTTTGAGCCAGTCGGAAAAGGTGGGTGGCCACTGATATCCACTTAGATCACTACCCCTCATTTACTCCTAATGTTTTTTATTCTCTCATAAACTAGACTTTTATTTAATATATATTATATAAGGAGAAAAAAACATTAATATTATTTTTAGAAATTTAACCTTTAAAAAGTTGAATATCAAATTAATTTATTAGAAAATATCTCCATGAATAGGAAGAAGGAGAAGTTGAAAATTAAAATATTGAAGACATAGGGACTAGGTTTAAAAGAATTTTTTAAATTTTGAGAGTGTTTTCTATTGCTCAATAGAAATGACCAAACTGGCACATGCAAAAAAATAGAGGGAGAAAAGTATGTTTTACGTGTTGGTGACTTAATATTTCTATAATATAGTGCTATGTGAACAAGATATGTCTCTTAATATAGAGGTTATAATGTAAAATAAAAAATGTTAAGAGTTTTATATGAATATGATTGAAAATTAAAACATTCAATGTAAACAAATAATTCCTATTAACAATTATGGTCATATCTATATAAATAATGAGATAAATAAGCTTGTCCATGTACATGGATATGGATGAATCATATTAATGGCATGTGGCCCATTTCACATACAACATATGTGAAGAAAGGATGACATTATATCAAAATATTATTTCACAAAAATTGCTCGAATAATACACCAATGTTTTTTTTTAAATCTATTGTATATGATGTAAAAAATGACAAAATAATTTTCATATTAAATACTCATGGAATAACAAGGCATGTGAATTTGGATGCCTAATTATTTTATTTTATTTATTAAAATAAGTTGTAACCCAAGATTCCTAAGACAAATATGGAAGTCATCCAAAAAGACATTAAGACATTTAAACATAATTTCATGGAACCATATATTAGAGACTCTGGAATTAATCATAATGAACAAGTACATACTAATGTTGTGAAGCATAATAATTGGATATGTGTGAGGGATTCCTAGATGAAATTGACTAGAGAAGGGATTACTTAACCTCAATCAAATGGAAAATTGTAAATTGGCATGCAAACATGTAAAATATCATCATTGGGAAGTAATAATGGTGTCATGACATGTGGCCGAATTCGGGCATGTCCATGTACATGGACATGCCCGTGCCACGAATACAATTTTTTTAAACAAAATTACATATGAATTTTTTTTTTTTTAATGGACAATTTTAGAAGAACCTACCTGGAAATTTTGACTGATGAAGCCTTAAATTTGAGCCCTTGATGCACAAAGAAATTTTCCAATTCCACCAACGAACCTCCTGCAACAGTGTTTGTGCACAAGGAAAATCACAGTTGTGAGCAATCAACATAAAACAAGAAAAAACATGAGAATAAAACAAGACAACACACAAGAAACCATATACTTACCTGCAAACTAAGTAGCTCGATGCCAAGACTCACACCCCAAGCCACCAAGACGCACACCCCACTTAGAAAAACCTACCAAAAACTAGCAGCAGACTTGGCCTGTTACCTGTTATCTGTCAATAGTTTTGGAAATTGTTACCTGTTCGAGAGGCAGGAAATATATAACAAAACATTCGACCAAAAAAGGATTTCAGCTGAAAAACTCTTTCGGCTGAAAAAATCTTTTGGATGAAATTTTTTTCGGCTGAAAGATGTTTACCGCAGGAAAAAAATCCATCTAGAAAATATTTTACACGACTGTCGAGGGCACCATTAGGATGTTGTTCAATTTAACGTGTAGACGTTTGATCAAAAAATGTTTCAACCAAAAAACCCTATCTTTCGATCAAAAGAATGAAGAGTTCGACTTGAAAAATT
The DNA here is from genome assembly GCA_032191745.1 of Picea mariana. Classification (NCBI taxonomy): domain Eukaryota; kingdom Viridiplantae; phylum Streptophyta; class Pinopsida; order Pinales; family Pinaceae; genus Picea; species Picea mariana. Next base: position 162,362 of record JASDQU010737426.1, read on the forward strand.
CTGCTAGGAATTTTGGAGACCCGATTCTCACAAAATCGTTACCCACCTTTATGATTTTACCTTGTAATTAAATGTAACAATATTAAAATTTCCCTACTAAGTGGGTAATTAAACAAAAATCTTAATCAACAAAGGGTTCACTGTAACCACCTTTCTTGACTTGGGATTCTCGAGGCTAACTATTGGGGAGTAAGGATTCCACATCCTTACTATGAAAACTCATGGAATTTGCATCCTTTTCTCGGTGACATAAGTACTATTTTTATTTTCCATTGTTAAAGACTCCACGTCTTTTTCAAGATTAGTTGAGACATGATTGTGAATCCACACCCATATGTTGGTGAGTTGGCAAGGCCTCACCCTATAGCGTGCACATACACAATCACTCGTATACAAGTAATTAATCCATTAGTGTAATCATGCAGTCCCTTCCATAGGCCATTTTTCATAAGTACCCTTATCCCTTTGCAGAGGTTTATTGGTTCACAACATTAGTAGTCATTCCATGATCCAAGAATATATCTATTATGATGTATATTCTAATCAACTCAACAATTAGGAATATCAAATGCATTATGTTAATCAAGTACATTCCACATGGCATGTATATATAGAGAATGGTCATTAAACTCTTCAATTAATCCTCATATCAACATCACAATCCTTCTCAAGGAAGAGTTAGGCAAGGAGGGGAATTACATCTCATCCTTGTAGTCGGAGGAGATGAGGCAGAAAAACATGGAAAGCTAGAGCACATATGCCTTATTTGTAAGAGGATTCTCCTAGGAAAAAATAAGAATAACTCCTCAAGTGGGAGATATAAATCTCTAGGAAAATTTGTAAAGGTATGCTAGAGATGTGGAAAACAAGGGAATTACAAGAAACAATATAGTTCCAAAAGTGTTGAGAGAGGGAAGAGAACTAATGATTCTTCTTCTACAGAAGAAAAAACCTCCTCAAATTAAGGACAGTATGTGTACATGGCTTCTTCAAGAATACATATAGATCATGAGGCATGGTTGTTTGACTCAGGTAGATCATGAGGCATGGTTGTTTGACTCAGGTGCATCCTTTCTTATGACTCCTCACAGGGAGAGGTTTTGCGAGTATGAAAGGTATGATGGGGGTGATGTTTTTCTAGGAGATGAATTGACAACCAAAATCGTACGACGAGGAAAAGTCAAGTTGAAGATGATGGATCGCAGGATTAGAATGTTCCCTAGTGTTTTGTACATCCTAGGATTGGCTAGGATTTTGATTTTTGTAATCATGATGGATGATCAAGGTGTAAAAACAGTGTTTGAAAAGGAAACTTGCAAGATGGTTCAAGGAGAATTGGTGTTTTTAAGGGGCGTTTGGATTGGAACTCTGTATAAGTTTTTGGGAACCACTATTAGTGAGGGGTGAAACATTTTCATTGTTCATGAGATTGGACCTAAAGAAGGAAAAACTCCTACGGTCTCTGGAGAAAATACTGTGTTGTGGAATCAAAGACTGGGGCATATCGAAGAGAAGGGCCTTTGAAAACTACATGGTAAAGGTATGGTTGAAGGTATGCTGAATTTCTTTGTAGATCTTTATTTCTATTAACATTTCTTGTATGGGAAGAATAATTGGGTAAGATTCTCCTCTAGTGCTACAAGGGTAAGGGGGATTGTACAGTTGGTGCACAATGATCTATTTGGACATGTGACGGTTTCATCACTAGGTAAATTTATGTATTATGTCTCATTTATAGATTACTTCTTGAGTAATACATGGATTTATTTCCTTGGGAAGAAATATGAAGTCATTGACAAATTTAAAGAGTTTAAGGCTATTGTGGAAAATAAGATAGAGAATAAAATTAAGGTATCGAGGACATATAACGGTGGAAAATTTTGTGGTAATTAATTTGAGAAATTATGTAAGAAATGTAGTATAGCAAGGCATACGACTACTCCATATACACCTCAACAAAATGAAGTTGTAGAAAGGATGAAAAATATGTTGATGGAAAGAGCAAGGAGCATGCTTAGTGGTGTTGTGTTGGGATTGGATTTCTGGGAAGCGCCAGTGGAAACTGTATGTTACCTGTCAAATTGATCACCCTCATCATCATTTGATGACATGACTCCAGACGAGGTATGGGCTGGTAAGAAACCCTTTCTAGCACACCTCAAGGTTTTTTATTGTGATTCTTATGTACGCATTTCAAAGGGAAACAAGAGTAAGATGGATAAAAATGTTGAAAAGTGTATATTTATTGGATATAAAGATGGTTTGAAAGTTTATAAGCATTGGAACCCAGAAACTAACAAGATAGTGTATAGTCAATATGTGGTATTTAGAGAAATCAAAGATGTTTTCAAACAGGAAGTCCTACCAAGGGAGGAATAACCAGATAAAATAGATTTTGAATTGAAGGATAATGAATCAAACTCTACAAAAGAACATGAATAATAAGAAGAAGATAATCATACTCTAGTATTGAGGAGATTGGTTCAAGAATGAACTAAACTAGAAAGGTATACTCCATCTAATTTTCATTCGAATTTTTCTTTGTTTATTATTGATGATGATCCTAGAACTGTTAGAGAGGTAGCGAATTTAAAGGATGGAAAAATATTGAAAAAGGCCATGGTTAAAGAAATGATAGCCTTGGACAATAATGAGGCTTGGGATCTAGTGGAGTTTCCAACCAAAAGAATCCCATTGGCATCAAATGGGTGTTTAAGAAGAATTTGAATGCATAAGGAAAAGTGGAGAAATACAAAGCTCAGTTAATAGAAAAAGTTTATTTCTAGGTAGAGGGAATTAACTTTGGTAAAAACATTTCTTCTCTTTCCAAGTTAACTGCTTTTTATTTTGAAGTAGAACAGATGGATGTGAAGAAAAAATTCCTGCATGGGGATCTGGAAGAAGAAATATACATGAAGTGGCCAGAAGTTTTTGCAGTGAAGGGAAAGAAAGAGTTGGTATCTAGGATGAAAAAGTCCCTGTATGGGTTAAACAAATCACCAACGATATGGTATCAAAAATTTGATACCTATATATTGATTCTTGGCTTCAAAAAGAACAAATCCAATTACTGTGTATATTTCAAACTAGTAGGCAGTTGTCTTATTTATTTGGTCTTGTATGTGGATGATATGTTGTTGATAGGAAACAATAAGGAAATTATCTAGGATGTGAAAACTCAGTTGTCCTCTAAATTTGACATGAAATATCTTGGTGTTACAAATTTTATTTTGGGCATGTAAATTAAAAGAAATCGAGCAAACATGAAACTCTGGTTGACCTAGAGAAAATATGTTGAGTCAATGTTATAGATATTTAATATGTAGGAATTTAAACCTATCAAGGTCCTCATCCCTGTAGGTGTAAAGTTATCCACATATCAGTGTTTGAAGACACAAGAAGAGGAAAAGGACATGTCTTATGTTTTGTATACTAGTGTGTTTGGTAGTTTGATGTATGCAATGGTCTATACTAGACTAGACATTGCACATACAGTACGAGTTTTGGGAAGGTATATGTGAAAACCAGGGAAAGAACATTGGGAAACAACAAAGAGGGTTTTCAGGTATTTGCATGGCACTACTACTTATGGATTGTGATACCAAGGAAGACTAGGATTGGAAAGAGTGTTGGACATGCATGGCTTTGGTGATGTAGACTAGGTTGGAGATCTGGATTGCAGAAGATCTACAAGCGTGCATGTGTTTAACCTATTTGGAGGAGAAATCAGTTGGATGAGAAAAATATAGTTTGTAGTGGCACTCTCATCTACAAAATATGAATACATGGTAGCCACTCATGCAAGCAAATAATAAGTATGGTTACAATGATTGTGTTCATGTATTGGGTTGGTACAACAATCTATAAGGATAGATTGTGAAATTCAGAGTGCAATCTTCATGGCAAGGAACCCAACTTATCATTCTAACACAAAGCATATCGATGTTCAATATCATTTTTTCAAAGACATGGTTGAAGAGAAGAAGGTGGTGTTGGTGAAGGTGGAGACTTTGGAGAATGTTGCAAATTCATTAACAAAGTTTGTGAGCATTGAGAGTTTCTCTTGGTGTAGAGAATGATTGGCCATTTTTGCTCCAAATTGTTGATCATGAAAGCATGTGACCCCTATATGTAAAAAAAACAACAAGTGGAAGAATGTTGGGTATGTGTTATATTCTTTGGATGAATGTGGGTCCCCCTATTAGGGGTTTCGGGGGTGGAGCCACTGAAAAAATGAATTGGGGGTTTATTCACTCAATTTTTGAGCGAATTTTTTCCCTTGGCGAAGGTGGTTTTTCTCCTTTGGAAGTTTAGTGATGCATGGTATTTCAACCCATGGTTTCGTAATTATGGTTAAGGAATTAATGTTGTAATCTAATTTGAGTCAATGGATTAAGGGTTTTTTGGATGTGACAAGATCCTCTATATTGTATTGTAAACAATGAAGTTCCATGATGAATAAGAATTAGAGGTGAGGCTCTAAATAGGTTGTTGGTTTTCCCAGTTTGGGTTTCCAGGGTAAATCTTTTTGTATATGTGTGATTGCAATTATGTTCTTTTTAGTTTTTTAAGAATTTATGTGTGCATTGCATTACTATAAAAATTTGAAAACTTGAATATCCATGGTTCTTCATTGATTTTATCACCCATGGCCTTGAGGAAATCAAGAAAGAGAAGTTTAAGAAGAGGATTGATGGGGCCATAGGAATTGTTTAGGAAGCTTTGGTCCAGAGAGGTGAGGCTTCTGAACTTGGTAGATATGATGTTGGGTGTATCTAATTAACATTCAAGAAAGACTTGGGATGGATCCCATAAAACTACTAGACCCCCAAGAGAAGCCTATAATTGTTGTGTCTATTCTTTTATAGCCTTTCCATTATTTTTGTACAATAAAAGTCAATGAAATGCTATCACATTTGGTTTCCTATAGTAAGAATATAGTGGGTTGGTACTTACCTATTTTGTTCTTCAATATGTGATTCCTTCTACCTACATTCAGGCCTTGCATGTTCCATGAGATCACCTTCATTTTAATTCCTTTGTTKGGAGGAGAAGTATTTCTCCCACAATCCTTTTGTCTATTCTAAGTCCACTAAGACTTCACTTTCTTCTTCTAGTTTTTTCTTTGAGGATTTCCTACCTCTTTTATTTTCCTTTGTGGCTAGTTTTTTGAGATCACTAGTTCTTATGCCTAGGATGCAAGTACATATTTGGTTTGGGTTTGACATTCCTAACTTTTCTTTACCTTTAACCCGAGTATTCGTTTTCCGGTGTTTGCCTTCTCCTATTATTGGGTGATCCTCTTGAAGTTGTCCTTCATTGGCTTGAATTTCTTCCTCAGTTGAATTTTTGTTTTCTCCTAAGGTTTAAATGCTTTGGAAGCTATTGGAATTCTTGTCCTATGTACTTGTGGCTTTCTTGGTTGATTTTCATCCTTGCTTGATTTTACTCGATATCTTGATGAAGCCATCCTAGCTAGTGATTTACTCAAATTTATTCTTTACCATGTCTATGTTACATGGGAAATCACTAAATAAGTGCCCATGCTCATGAAATTTATGACATATGAATAGAATGTGCTCATAATCTAGGGTTTGGATCCATTTATTATCCTATAAATTGATGTTAATGGATTTTGGGAGGGATCCTTATACATTTACATAGACACAAATCGTTGCATACGAGGTGTATCAACTACTTTATTTTACCTCTAAGGTTTTGAAAAAGGTTCCAAGTGTATTTCCTATACCCATGGGGGTTTCATCTTCCCAAAACTCCTCGAGCATCGAGTACATCCTAATCCACATAAGTGCTTCAATGAAATATTTTTTTGGGGGGGTGAATATTTCCATCCAAAATATCATATACAATCTTGCAGAGTTGAAGAAATAAGGGCTTTCTTTGAATACACTATCTTGATCTTCAATGCTTGTGAAAATCATAGTGAAAAAACCCTTGGAGTCCATTTTTAAATCCACTTAGCCCTTGGGTTTCCACCTATTTTTTACCCTCCATGTTAGGGCCTTCTGTGAAGGCCATATTCCCATAAACTTACTTATGATTTCATGGTCCTTCATGCATTGAATGTATTTACCAATTTATTTGAGGTGACCTCGTTCCTTAGGTTGATATTTTTTTTGGATAGGCATCTGTCTTTTAGCTTTCTATCCTTCTCTCGAGCGCATGTTTCTCTCTCTTTTCCCATTGATTCATTCTATGTCATCTTTCTTGGCCCACCCATTTTGTTTGTTCCTATTTGGTCTACAAATTTCCCTACATTGCATCCTTAAATGGCAGGGTGTGTAACGAACCCTGTCGTTACAACAACAAGCCTCACATAACAAGTAATTTTTTTTGTGTGTGTAGTAAGGTAATAAAGAAATTACACTCACATAGAAACACGACGATGAACACAACGCATGAAACTCACACAACAAAAACATAACAACCTAACATACTAGTACATCAAGCACATGGAAGCAACGTACGACATACACACATACAAAGAATAAGAACACCTACCTGCATGTCCTACCTTGCAATGGTTAGGACCTCCAGGACACATAAGCAATGCTCAAGCCCAAGTTCCCATTGATTTTGACCATTTAAGGTCTCAAGGATGGTGACTATTCTAAGGAACAAGGAGGTGTCTACATCCCTCCCAACACAAGCAGACCAAGGCTACTAAGCTAAGGCAATCATCATAACAACCCAACACAACCAAAATTAATTAAACAAGTAACTAGAACCCTTGTCGTGAGAAAAAACCAATCACATTAAATGTTTACAAAACCAAGTAAAAACATGAATTATAATGAACAACAACACCCTCAATGGGAAGCGCATGACCCAAGCCAGGCATCATATGCGCTTATCAATCCACGCACACAATGATCCTAATTCAAGGAATCATGTCACCACATCGTGACAAGCGTGCAAGGAACCCAAGAACAACATAAAATGGGACTATAACCCTCAATCAGACACCATTCCCGTGTTTCTTGAAACCAACTAGCATTGTCACACATTAAACAAAAACTATAATTAAAGCACTCTATTCAATAAATCCAAGCAAGGTGCAAAGAAATCTTCACACAACAGGGTTAAAATTTTCATCTATCTAGAAGAGTCTTAAAGGAAATTTAGTGT
>JASDQU010737426.1:169734-202926 GCA_032191745.1 Picea mariana
CCTGTTGTAAGGAAAAATCAATTATTAAACGCAATAAACGCAGTGGTCATCATTAACCATTAATTTGATGCAAGCAACATGTTAAACTATTGAAGGATTAAATGCCATGATCATAATGGAATTATTTTAAGAGTTGTAAAAAGAGACATTTGAGCTATCAAGGACATAAATTCCATAATCATCATTCCACCTCTGCAAATGTTATAGATCCCAATTATTCAATTCATTCCACACACAATCATTGTTTTGTTGCATCTCTGCCCAATTGCTTGATCATAGATTAACTTATTCAAACCATGCAAAAGAAATTAAATGATTAAAATGGATACATGTTATATTCATAAATTAAACTATGATAAAACTGTGTAATCTCAATTGAATTGAACCATAAAAGTTGATGCAAAACTATTAACTATTATCAGTCACTAAAAATTGAACCGTTATAAAACTCTTATAAGCACAAATCAATGGGGTTATCTAGAGTTGATACCCAACTATTAGAACTATTATATGGTTGGTCATAATCTTGTGATGTGACTGCTAGAATCACCAATAAAATGAAACCATTAATCTGAAGAAAATATTATTAAGTGAAAGAGATTGTTGATCGAATTACTGTTAGGAATGGATATAATTACAAGAGAATGATGGTTGTTTTATTCTCAGCCATAATCACAGCATCTAACAAGGGAAATATGGTTAGGTTAAAAGAGACTGTTTCGATTACAAAACTATCATATCGTCCAGGAAAAAGATACCCTAACCCAAGGAGATAGCATGCTACAGTGAAAACCAGTGTGGGTAAGGGAAAGTGTCTAGGGACCTGAGAAAGAACCTGAGACCGACAGAAAAATGACTACATTGACAGTATCAATGAAACTGACAGAATCACTCCACCTGTTAGCTTGAACTTTGGCAGGGATTTCATTCATCTAAAAGGAAGGAAATAAAATCGATGCAAGAAATTTGGGTACATTAAAGGAAACTCCCCACTCAGATCAGAGGTTGTCAGAATATTATTTAAGAGTGAGTTGTTTGGGTAACCAACACTAGAGCGATGTGTAATGGACAATGTGTTCGCAACACTCTACGCATGAGCTGTTCCAAAATCACTTCGGGCATGTCCCTTTTGCTTACATCATTTAATTTGATAAAAGAGAAACTTGATATTAATATAATAATATAATCGGAAGTAATTAACGTTAAGAATTCCCAACACATCCAATAGTTATTTGAAATTTTACACCATTTCTAGAAATGGTCATGAATAATTTACCCCATTCAGCAAGTTCTTATCCACTAGGGTTAAATCCTCTTTCAGATCACGATAGAGAGAGAGAGTCTTCAAAAGTACCAGGTCTGAGATCACGAGTCTGGTGTTGATACATTGATGGGTCTCATTCCAAAAGAAACTACTGATGTCAACCATCTGCCAAGAGCACCTAAATCTCGATTTACGAGTTCGCTTGGTACAATGAAAATTTTCCAAGAGAAAACATAACCTCGGCTGGTAACAAGAAAAAAGGGGGAATCCCAAGAAGATCTATCTCTTCTCCAGTGGTCACATGAGGTACATGACGAGTTTAAGCGTCATTATGAAGAAGGTTTATGGCCATAGGAAAGGTTGAGGGTAAAGGAACACTCTCAAGGTTGAATAACAAAATTGATGTGCTGCAGAAATAAATAATAATATAAGTAATAGGTATATTGTGTTGGTCAGTGATTGATTTAAACAAAAATTTACCTACAAATAAAACTATATTTGTTGGACAATTCTTAGGGCGCTACAACTCATAAATAAATTACATGTAAATAAATCGAACATGGACCCCCTTTCTTTTGTTGCGCTACAGGAAGTAATTAGATTACAAGTGAATAAAATTAATGTGGGCATTCTTTTGCTATGCTACAAAGAAAATAGAATACAGATAAGTAAATCCAAATGGACCCTTTCCTTTGCTGCGCTTCAGGAAGTAATTGAAATGCATGTGAATATAATCAATATAGGCATTTCTTTTGCTACACTGCAAGAATTAATTATATTACATGTGAATAAAATCAATGTGGGCATTCTTTTGTTGCGCTACAGAGAAAGTAGAATACAAATAATTAAAAATTTCAACAACTTTATTACGCAGAAACAAAAATTTAGTTACCCTTTTACAATTTCACACGAGAGCACTATCGCCCAGATAAATACTCATATGCATAAACTAAACAAGCCTTTTTATTTTAACACCATCTATGCATGCGAGCCTTCGACATTAGAGAAATGCATAAAAAAGAAATTTAGCTACTAATCAATACAATTATACGCATGCGTACCGTAGAAAAATGCAAAGAACCAGAAGTGAATGTCTTGTGCTCTGTCCAACTCCTACTTGCCAACCGATGAGACCTCAGCAGTACCTCCCAGCCAATGCTAGGGGTACTCTTCTTCCCCCTGAGCCACCCGAGTTGCAAAGGAACCACGCACACAATAACAAATAATCATAGCTTCCCAACTCACCTCCCAAGGTCGAGATACCACTCGTTGTCCGAGCTGGGTATCCCCAAGTCCCACAAGAGAAAATTTAGTCAAGATAAAATTTCAGCAGCATAACGCTACGCAAGGTAGATGTGATCCATACTCCTCCTCCACCATCCTTTTTATACAATTTTCAAGTGATTAGTTTCCCAAACCCTCATTAGATTCCTTTTTCATTTAATTAATTAAGAAAAACCTCCCCCATACATGTCGCCTGATCCCCTACTTGCACCAGAAAATCAATTTTATTTATTAATTAAATTTACCTATTTTACTCACCCACCTAAAAGCATTCCTAAAAACACTCCTCGGTGTCCCAATATTCCCTTACAATTCTTAAATGACTTATGCCTTACTTAAATCCTAGTTGAGTTCATAAATAGAAAGTTCCAAAGGATATATTCCTTGATAAGTTATGCATTCCCCTTTTTCTTTAACCTTCCCCTTTTCTTTACGTTTCCCTTTTTCTTTAGGTTTCCCCCTTTTCTTTAAGTTTCCCTTTTTCTTTAATTTTCCCCTTTTTATAACTAAGTTCAGAATTAGAAGGTTTAGACAAAAACAACCAATTACCCCTTTTATTAATTAAACCTTTATTAAAATTTCCAATTTAATTATTAATGCTTTAATTTTCTTTACCCCCTTCTTGTTTACATGTCTAATTAGTTTTTTTTTTGTTCTAAGGTTCTACTGAGACCTAGGTTTTCAATTCACTAAGCTTGGTGACAGTTCTTAAGGGAATTTTTTTTTATTAAACTTTACTTATCACATCATTCATTTTAAGGCCGACTGGGTCCTAAGGAGGCATAGTTTTCTAGGAACTAGGTTTATTAACTTAGAATAGATAAAATCGCGACATGCCCTTCAGGATGCACTACATGCTCGAAGGGTTCCACTCGCCTCCTTTCATTTTATTTGCAAGGCGTGCCCTTCAAGATGCACTACATGCTCCAAGGGTGCCACTCACCTCTTGAATGAACTTGGTAGACGCCAAACCCCTGGAGTCAATACTTCGTCAGATGATGTTGTGGGAGACTAAGGGCCTCTAAGGAATAAGGAACCTGCCTTATTGCGTGCCCCTTAGAATCCTCGTGAGCGACTTTCATAGTCAGCCCTCACGACATTGTGGGTCTTCTCGAACTAGGTAATCATTAACCTATAGTTCAAGCCACGACGGGACTACTAGTAGGTTGTGGTAGGGATACTGCCACACCTCTCCCTTAATGTCTTTGGTTGTCGTGCGTGACCCCTTTACTCCAAATGTGAGTCTAGTCAGCAAGCTATTGTCAACCTACATCCATCAATGAAATATGTCAGCAATAACAATCAACATCATAATATCTAATCATATGTACATATGTCACATAAACAACATTCAAACTGTAACAGTCCACTCCCTAACTCGATCTGGAGTCCAAGGATTTTCATCGATGCCTTGACATCCTCAACGTCTAGAGTCATGCACACTCAGGAGAACCTAGTCAACAACACCTGTCGATGTAAAGAAAAAAAAATAACATATCATCAAATCCACAATATCTCATAATCATAATCAAAAGAACCAATAGTATAATGACCTGGATCACTAGCACGCAAGTGTCCTCAAAGAATAAGTCTGCTCAATACTCAAAAGAGAGGGATGTTACATACACCCCCCTCTTATTTTAAACTTAGTCCCAAAGTTTCACAGTATATAAGTGTTGAAATAAAGTGTATCACAATATCATGTGTCTAACTATCAAACAAAAATGGAAACTGTCGATGCATATCATATGCATCCTCCCATGTCGCCGAGTGAAAACTATAGTTGTCCCACTGGACCTTGAACTTATCTACTGTTCGACGTTGTAGTTGTTGAATACGATGGTCCATGATGCGGATTGGCACTGCCATGAGCACACCCTCATCTGATACCTGTAAGGAACTCATTTCAATAACATGTGTAGGACCACTAACAGAATGTCTCAAAACATATACATGAAAAACATCGTGCATAGGCCTCAAAGAATCAAGCAAGGCTAGTCGATAGGCCACATGCCCCATCTTTTCCACAATATAAAAGGGTCCCATGAACCTAGGAGAGATTTTAGCACCCTTTCCAAACCTGATCGAACTCTTATGCGGTTTCACTCATAAGAAGACTCGATCACCAACTTCATAACTACGGTTGACATGATGCACATTGACATAACTCTTCTAGCGATCTTGCGCTTCCTTGATCCTTTGTCTTATTATTTTCATTTGATATTCCAATTCTTGGATCACTTTTGGTCCCACTAGGACCCTATCCTCAAGCCGATCCCAACTCAAAGGCGTCTGACATGGTCACTTGTAAAGAAACTCGAAAGGCACCATCTTAATGGTGCTTTGATAACTGTTTTTATATGCAAATTCTACTAGTGGCAACAATTATTCCCAACGCTTTTGTTGGTCCATCACGTACATATGCAACATATCCTCCAATATTTGGTTTGTTCGTTCGATCTTCCCATCTGTCTCAAGGTGATACGCAATACTAAAGTTAATTTGGGTTCCCGAGGCCTCTTGGAAACTAGTCCAAAATCGTCTTGTAAACATCAATCCTCTATCGGATATAATCCTCTTAGGCACGCCATGCAACCTCACTATCTTGCTGATGAAAACTATAGCTATATCAGGTGCCTGATACATCGTACGCACAAGAATAAAATGAGCACTCTTCGTCAGAGTGTCGACTACCACAAAAATCGAGTCGTGTCTCCTTGCCGTTAGTGGCAATCCAACAATGAAATCCATCAAAATGACTTCCCATTTCGATTCAGGAATAGCGTGTGGTTGTAGTAATCCTGTCAGATGTCTATGTTTAGCCTTCACCTGCTGACATCCTAGACATGTCGCCATGTAGTTGACTTTGTCTTCCTTCATTCCTTTCCAGAACAATAAGGGTTTAAGTTATGCGCTCATCTTAGTGACTCTTGGGTGAGCCATGTACACTGCTCTATGAGCCTTGTTTAGGATCAAAATACACAACTCGTCATTGGGCGATGTAAATTCAACCTTTAAATCACAATAATTCGTTGTTATCCACATTAAATCCCTCAAATTTTGGTACCGTCATTGTGTTTTGTCCAATAAAATCCTTGACCTCTTTGTACCAGTCATCATCGCACATTAAAGTTAGAATCTTTTCACGTAGATTCATCTGAAGAGGCATCATTGAAAATATGCATGGTCTCTGACTCAACACATCATGTTGTCCCTTGACCAATTTTTGAGGAAACCTTGGTCGGGTTTGGACCACTTTTGGACTTCCACAGGTTGGTCGAAGAAGGAGCGCCCAGGCAGAGTTGAGATCGTGGATCTCACCAATTTTGAGGGGTTATTTTAGGGTTTTTGCATGGGATTATGGGATGTCGACCCATGGGGTTCTCCCATGATTAGGCCTTTTTGTAAGGGATTGTAAAAGTATAAATAAGTAAGAATGTATTGTAGAAGATTAGTGGAAAGTGGCTAAGTGAAAGTAGTTTTGGGTTGCTTTGTGAAATAGATGTATATGTGCTAAGGCTCTGTGCTCGATAGAGAAGTTGGCTCTATGCCTTGACCTAGTTTCGGAAGGAGGATATGGTGACCAGTGCATAGATCTCCTATCCTCTGTGAATCTTGGATCTGTAGCTTAGTGCACAGAAGAAGATGAATGTAAGAGATTGAAGAATAATAAAGAAGACAAAGAAGTTGGTGGACATAGCCCCATAATGGGGTGAACCACGTATATCTTGTGTCTTTGATTTGCTTTGTGCTATGTTTCTTATGCTATAAATCTGCTCAGTGCTTTGATTGTTATGTGTGATAGATAGATCTGTTGTTTCTTAGTGTTTTACTTATGTTAAGGATGAATGGATGCTAGATCTAACTTATGATGCTAAGTTCTATGTGTATATTTTCAATTGTTACTACGCCTATCTATCCTTGGGTATGTTCTGTGATGTTAATGAACTAATGCATATATTCTCCTAAGTTTTATAGAGTACTCTGTGAAGTATTATTATCACAGATCTGTGTCCCAGCTTGGTTTCAGACACCTGCGTCATGTAACCCCCCCTACTTCTACCTCGGGTGAGACTTCGCCTGCTTCGCAGGTGTTTCTGAAAGGGATGGTAGTTAGGGTTTTGTTGGTGCATTGTTAAACCCTGGGTCTACCCCTGTGCCAACAAAAGGTTCTGTTGTCGGGACCTGAAACTGTGATTGTTGGGAACTAAAGTAAATAAAAGAGAATATATGTGCGTAGATCTGTTGTTGTAGTGTGCAATACTCTACTTGACTTTCGAAGCTTTGTGCTAAGAGAGAAATCTGATCTGAAGAAAAGAGGTAAGATCCTAAAAGAGGTAATCTTTTTGCTTTGACAAGAGTAATACAAGTGATTTTTTTTTTGTTTCGAAAGCATGAATTTAAGTATGTTTGATAGATTATGTCTTAGTCTAAAGGCTAGGGAGCAATTGGAAGAAAGAGTTGATCTGAGTAAATTTAATAGAAATGAAGAAAGATATGTTATTCCTATGCATAGAAAGAATTTTTAGACTAATAAATGGATGCAGGAACCTAGAATTGTTTTTTGCAGATTGCAGGTCCATCACTATGATCCTAGTGCGTAGTACATAAGAGGTTGGGAAACGTTTAAAAGAAAATTAGGATTGACTTTGTGTTATAACTGCAAAATACTGGGACATCTTGCTAAGGAATTTTCTGGTGCATGTCCTATTTGTCTTTGTTTTAATACTGTTTTTCATGAGGTTGAGGATTATCCAAGGATGATTGCTAAAATTGAACGAATGAATGTGAGACAAGAAAACTATGAAGTAAGTCAAGAGACTAAAGGCATGTTAGAAATTCATAATGAAATAAGGCCAGAAGAAATTCAGACTACATTAATATAGTTGAAAGAAATGATGTGATGCAGGAGCATCACTCCAAACCAACTACACGCTATCTAGCCAGCGCATCAAGCACGCATTCAATAGGAGAGGAGAGGCGCAGCCCTCTCACTTTCAAATTTCAAATTTGAATTTATTGTATTAAATGATTGTAAGACTGAAGAGACAAAACCATGCATGTGCATAGGTTGTGATTAGAAACTGTCTTAAAAGGTTGTAAGGCTGAGATCTAGATCCGATTCGGACTAGACATCCATTCAATGTAATTGAATGAAATTTAATGAGAGTTGGTGAGATGGAGGGAAGAGCTCGAGGAGCCCCTTTTGTAAAAATATCCTTTGTATCTATAGGATTAGAGAGATATAGAGAAGAATAGAGAGAATATGGGAGAGTAGAGGAATCTGTGACTCTGTTGCAGTCCGAGCTCACATTGTAAAGAGGCATTTCATATTAATACAATCATAGCAGTTTTTCCTGCATATTGTTGTTCATGTGTTTGTGAGTTCATGAATGAATGCCTTTATGTGTTTATGATATGTTGTAGATGTGTCTTAGTTTGAATTTATAGGTTACAGATAGAAGTCATTGTCAGTTGGGTTGTTTGATTCCAGGTCTAGCTCTTTGTGGCTTCATGCAAGAGGTTGCATGATAGAACACTGCGGGTTCTATAAGCTAGTGCACTTTTGAATTCTACGGAATTTGGACAGAGTTGTGCCAGGAGGGAAAACCAGAGGAAGCATTAGACCTAGGGAGAAACCTCAAGGTTGTTGAATACCTTGGAGGTAAGACTGTGCAGAGGAGGGCATAGGGAAAACAAAATCATTGAGGATTCTGGAGAACTCTGCTAGGAGGGCATTGAGTGGATGCACGGGGTGCACAAAGAGAACTCTATTTCAAGTTTGGTGAGAAGACAAAATGTATAAAGTTCTGTATAGCTCTACTAGGAGCACATTGAGAGAGTGAAAGAAAGTGCACAGAAGGAACTCTTTTTTAGTTCATGAAGAAGGAGAAGTTTCATAGGAAAGACGCTCACAGAGTTGCAGAATACTCTGTCAGCTCAGCAAGGAGTACTTGAATAGGAGGCTACCAAGAGAGCACCAATATTCATTTGAAGGAGGAGGCAAGGGTCAAATACCTTAGAGGTTTGAGTAGGATAAGCTCAGGACAGATAACATAGTTGTGTGCAAGGACCCTGCAAGGATTGCAGACAGTCGAGAAACCCTTTGAGGTTTCACAGTTGACAAAGCTCAGGAGGGGCAGCGTTCCTAGAATGCAGGCGATATCTAGAGGAATTGAATTCACAGAGGAATCCAATGTTAAGGCCTTTGAAACTTTGAAAATATTCCAATGGGAAGGAAGAAGCATGTGCTCTAGGAGGAGCTACAGCTGTCGTTGGATCGACACTGGGAGGAAAGATCTAGACCGTTGAATCTACGCCTAGGTACACAGGAGGAGAGAGCACAAGGAGGATAGAATCTGGGACGTTAGATCTAGGCCAAAGGACTGATAGCCGTTGGATCCAGAGGAAGGTGCACATAGTTTAACCTCTGGGAGGTCACGCAGGAAAGGAGCCACATGGATGGTGAGAGGCCTTCATGAAGGAAGTGTCCAAGTTGCGAGAGTCGTTGGATATTGCAGAGTTGCAGCGTGGTTAGAGGCCAGAGAAACCCATCACGCAGGATTCGAGAATCAACGAGAGCCATTGATCTCATTTCAACCCACGTCATTGGATCATTTCATGAATTCGGGGTTCATGAGAGGGCAGACCAAATTCTTGGTCTTGCAAAGTTCTGAGTTGCGAGGAGCAGAGGAGGAGATATAGACCGTTGGATCCAAAAACGCGGGAGAACCATTGGATCAGAATCTCCACGTGGTATCGTGTACTCGGGGTTTCGAGTTTGGAGAGAGTTTCTTTTCAACTGTAGAAGTCGCGAAGTGTCGAGCGTCGAGGGATCGTGCGAACACGTGGCACATCCGGTTGGTGGAGATCGCGTGGTTGACAGGTGGTGTAGTAACAGTGCCCAAAGAAAAGATGAAAGCAAGTGACAGGTGGTGGACACGTGTCTTCTAGGAAGGAGCCAACCATTGTTGACTTATCGCATCTCGAGGATTCACGAAGGGGGAGCACGAGGACTCAACATCCCAACTCACAAAGTTGCAAGTTACGAGGGGTGATAGAGTTAGGCCCTAGCCAGTGGTCAATGGTAAAGGTGCTAACAAGGAGGAACCATACCCATATCGGCATCTCGGGTATTGGAGGTTTGAAAAAGAAGAGTCGAGGGTCTTCGACTCACGAACTCGTGAGTTGTGAGTTGCGAGAAGTGCTTTCACTAATAACTGGGTTGTGGTCGTGTCGAGATGAAGATTCACACCTGGTGCATGTGATGCAGGTGGAGTTTTCATGAAGGACCTGTGGATCGGATTTGTTGAAGGTTTCAGTAGGGAACCAAAGGATTTGCTTCGACTCGTAGAGAAATTAGAATGATCATGTGCGGATCTCGGCACGAGGGAAAAGGGCGGGGTCTGTGTCAATTTGGTATCAGAGCAGGATTTGACTTATGTAGGTGATAGAGGTAGAGATTGTCGAGATTTTCTTACAGACAGAAGAAGAAGAAGAAGACAGAGTGTTGAAGATCTGTGGTGATTGTTTCAAGGTGCGCAGTGGTCAATAGATAGTCAAGAGGCCTGTAGGAAAGGTTGGAAGCACTCACGGTTGCAGAGTGGTAGCAATAAGTTTTCTAGGAGGGCATATGGGAACATGAAGATGGCTACTGAAGGCCATGGACGCGGTGGAAAGGAAAGACATCAGCAGCAGAGAAAAGATGAAATGGATAAAGAAATCACTGAGGTGAGGGCAAGGATGGAAGAGCTTGCACTGTGGGTGCAACAAAACACAAAGACACATTGGGTGTATGAATGGCCCATAAAAAGGAAAGAAAAATGGCCAGTCAAGAAATTGTTGGCTAGAAGACAAGAAAGGCTATTGAGGAGGTGGCTGAGGTATGTAAAACGCCTCAGGGCCACAGAGGAGATGGTTCATGCCTGTGAACCAGAAGCTGGGAGAAATCTCAGTGATGATGAAGAGGAGAGATCGAGTAGAGATCTCATAGACTGCCAAGTGGGAAGAGATGGAATTTCAAATTATCAGGTGGGCAATAGAAATATATCAAGTGAAGGTCTCGTATACTACCAAGAGGGTGGTGCTAAAAGTTCAATTTTCCAGGTGGGAAATGGAATGGGATCATTGGATCTCATAGAATGCCAAGTGGGCAACATAAAATTCCCAAATTGCTAGGTGGGAAAGGGAGAGAAGATGAGGCCACATGAGAGTCTCATGACCTCAAGGATGAGTTTGGATCAGTGAGAGGAGATGACAGAGGAGGAAGGTCAGAAAAGTATTTTTATGATTGGGGGAATTTGAGTATTCCTGCCAAATAGTCTAGCGGAGGATAATACAAGCGTTGTGCATGAGGGTATAGTGCAACAAGAATCTGAGAAGGAGTCCATGGGGCCAGATGATTTTAAATTTGACTGTGTCTATGACGTAGGTACAAGAAAGGAACGACATCCATCAGAGACTGTCATGATAAAGGAGAAGATATCAGAAGCTGCCCAAGGAAAAGAAGAGGAGCACACAATTGAGATTCTCACTCCATGGGAAATGGAGTTGGAAATGCTGGAGGACTGGTTGAACCATCCAGAACTGGTAGACGACTGCCATGAGCAGATAATCATGAAGATTTTTGGAAAAGAGCATTCAGAGAAATTGCCCAAAAATTTCAGCCAAGGAGTTGAGCAGATGATGACTACAGCGCTGAGGTTTGCAACAGAAGGTGAATCAAAATTCCAATCTAAGGAGTAGCTGGAGGAAGTTGGAGATGCACCAGTAGGAGAACTAGTAGAATAAAATTTGTCAGAAGGGGAAGCTGAAAAGAGACTCAATGATTAGACTGCAGAACTGAATTTTTCAGCAGAGTGGCAAGCTAAGGCCACAAAGGAAGAAGATGGCATGGGAGATCTAGTTGATCTACCCACTAATAAGGATAAAGAAATGCAGCCGAGGAGACTTCATAAGGAGAGCCAGCCATGGGAGTCATTGGACAAGGATATTGAGAAGATTAGAAGACTGATGTCGAGGTTAGTACTGGAAGCTATCAACGAGGAGAAGCTGGAAAAAAAGAACCTTCCATAGCAGCAAGGCAACAGATGCAGCAGCAGCAACGAGGGAGTGGAGCAGATGGACAACTCCAGAGAACTGTTTGGGATCCAGGTGGATTTAAATAGCTATGTTGGGAAGCTCATGAGCAGGAGCTCATGAATTTTTCACAGCAGAGGAGTATGATGCAAGAGCATCACTCCAATCTAGCTACGTGCCAACCAGCCAGCACATCAAGCATGCATTCAATAGGAGAGGAGAGGTGCAACCCTCTCACTTTCAAATTTCAAATTTGAATTTATTGTATTAAATGATTGTAAGTCCGAAGAGCCAAAACCATTCATGTCCACAGGCTTTGATTAGAAACCATCTTAAATGGTTGTAAGTCTGAGATCTAGATCTGATTCGGACTAGACAACCATTCAATGTAATTGAATGAAGATTAATGAGAGTTGGTGAGATGGAGGGAAGAGCTTGAGGAGCCCCTTTTGTAAAAATACCCTTTGTATCTGTAGGATTAGAGAGATATAGAAAAGAATAGAGAGAATAGGGGAGAGTGGAGTAAGTCGTGACTCTGTTGTAGTCTGAGCTCATATTGTAAAGAGGCATTTCATATTAATACAATCATAGCCGTTTTTCCTGCATATTGTTATTCATGTGTTTTTGAGTTCATGAATGAATTCCTTTATGTGTTTATGATATGTTGTAGATGTGTGTTAGTTTGAATTTGCAGGTTATAGACATAAGTCATTGTCTGTTGGGTTCTTTGATTCTAGTTCTGTTTCTTTGTGGCTTCATGCAAGAGGTTGCATGACAGAACACTGCGGGTTCTGTAAGCCAGTGCATAGAGTGCACTTCTGAATTCTACATAATTTGGACAAAGTTGTGTCAGGAGGGCACACCAGAGGAAGCATTAGACCCAAGGAGAAACCTTGGAGGTAAGACTATGCAGAGGAGGGAATAGGCAAAATAGAATCACTAAGGATTGAGTGGATGTAGAGGGTGCACAGAGAGAACTCTATTTCAAGTTTGGTGAGAAGATAGAACGTCTAAAGTTTTGTAGAGCTCTGCTAGGAGGGCATCGAGTGAGTGCAAGGAAGTGCACAGGAGGAACTCTTGTTGAGTTCATGAAGAAGGAGAAGTGTCACAGGAAAGACGCTCATAGAGTTGCAGAATACTCTGTCGGCTCAGCAAGGAGTACTTGAACAGGAGGCTGCCAAGAGAGCACCAATATCCATTTGAAGGAGGAGGCAAGGGTCAAATCCCTTAGAGGTTAGAGTAGGATAAGCTTAGGATGGATAGCACAATTGTGTGTAGGGAGCCTGTAGGGAGTGCAGATGGTCGAGAAACCCTTTGAGGTTTAACAGTTGACAAATCTCAGGAGGAGTAGTGTTCCTAGAATGCAGGCGATATCTAGAGGAATTGAATTCACAGAGGAAGCTAATGTTAAGGCCTTTGAAACTTTGAAAATATTCCAAGGGGAAGGAAGAAGAACGTGCTCTAGGAGCAACTACAATTGTCATTGGATCGACACTGGGAGGAAATATATGGACCATTGAATCTATGTCTAGGTACACAAGAGGAAAGAGAACAAGGAGGATAGAATCTGGGTCATCATATCGAGGCCAAAGGATCGATAACTGTTGGATCCGGAGGAAGGTGCATAGAGTTTAACCTCTGGGAGGTCGCGCAGGAAAGGAGCCACATGGATGATGAGAGGCCTTCATGAAGGAAGTGCTGAAGTTGTGAGAGTCGTTGGATATTGTAGAGTTGCAGGGTGATTAGAGGTCGGAGAAACCCATCACCCAGGATTCGAGAATCAATGAGAGGCGTTGATCTCGTTTCAATACACATCGTTGAATCATTTTGCGAATTTGGGGTTCATGAGAGGGCAGACCAAATTCTTGGTCTCGCAAAGTTCCGAGTTGCGAGGAGCAGAGGAGGAGATCCAGACCATTGGATCCAAAAACACTGGAGAACCATTGGATCAGAATCTCCGCATGGTATCATGTACTCGGGGGTTCAGGGTGTGAGAGAGTTTATTTTCAATTGCAGAAGTCATAAAGTGTCGAGCGCTGAGGGATCGTGCAAACACGTGGCACATATAATTGGTGGAGACCACGTGGTTGACATGTGGCATAGTAACAGCGCCCAGAGAAAATACGGAAGCGGGTTACAGGTGGTGGACACGCGTCACCTAGGAAGGAGCCAACCATTGTTGACTTATTGCATCTCAGGGATTTAAAAAGGGGGAGCATGAGGACTCAACACCCAAACTCATGAAGTTGTGAGTTGTGAGGGGTGATAGAGTTAGGCCCTAGAAAATGGTCATTAGTAGAGGTGCTAACGAGGAGGAACCATACCCGTATCGACATCTCGGGTATCAGAGGTTTGGAAAAGAGGAGTCGAGGGTCTTCAACTCATGAACTTGCGAGTTTTGAGTTGCAAGAAGCGCTTGCGCTAAGACCCGGTTTGTGGTCATGTGGAGGTGAAGATTCACACATAGTTCACGTGATGTAGTTGGAGTTTTCGTGAAGGACCTGTGGATCGGATTCGTTGAATGTTTCAGTAGGGAACCGAAGGAGTCGCTTCGACTGGTAGAGAAATTAGAACGATCTTGTGCGGATCTCGGCCTGAGGGCAAAGGGGGGGGTCTGCATCACGATGGATGTTCACAAAGATGTCAGTTTACCAGATATCCTGAAAGTAACAAAAGCGCATAAGTGAAATAATATAATACTTTGACATAGATTGTGTCTTGGATGAAGAAATACAACTGAATATTATGACAGAAGAAACTTGGAAAATTTTGGGAAAGCCTATTGTGGTACCTTCATTGGGAAGGATAGGCTTGTTTAAAGGAAAGATGATAACCCTATGTGGAAGAGTTACTAATGTACCTATTATTTTTCATGGAACATCGACTAAAGAAGAATTTGAAGTCATTAAGTTCATTAGGGACAACACCCATTTCCCACTTTTATTAGGAAAGAATTGGATTGAGAAAGATCAAATCAGAAGGAAAGTAGAGGAAGGGGCCACATAAAATAAAAAGAAAGAACTAAGGGATTTCATAGCTAGAAAAATAGATCGACTAATAAAAGAACAAGAGGATAAGCCGAAGAAATAGAACAAAGTAACAATGCAAGAGGAATAGAAAGAAATAGAATTCACTGCCAGGGTTGAAAGAATGCAAGAAGTCTTGAAGAACCTATCTATGTAAGAAATACGTATATCCACCCAGGAAGTATTAGGATAAGGGATATTAACTTTAGACCCTTTGAGGGCACCTCAACAGTGCGAAGCCACTATGCTAAAGGAAGATAAGAATAAAAATGGAAAGAGGATTCCATAAACAGCTAGAGAAACTTAGATCATAGGGAAGAAGGCAAGGAAGCTCAATCAAAATAAATCTAAGTTGGAAAAGATACAAGAAGCTATAGAAAACAAATGGAAGAACTTGTAGGAGGTAGGTCTGCAAGATTTGAACCTCTTCGAAGAAACAGAACTGCGTAGAATGGGACTTCACCCTAGAAAAGCTATATGACTGTTGGAGGTGCCCCGACCATTATAACGACGCTCCAGAATGGCTAGAAAATAAATTTATGGGATGATGGACCACTTTTGGGACATTGATACCATGTCATAATGGACATATTCACATAGATGGAAACATTCCTACCCATTGGAAGAATTTGTTACGGTGCTCCACTTATTTAACTCGTTGGACGCTACGCTGGTACCACTTTTTTCCACCTGTGATTGACTGAGATAACAGAGAATTTTATAAGTGTTGAGTTGTGTTATTTGAAGCTAGACCTCGTCATCCGATTTTCTACCCTGCTTTTCCGTTCACCTACCCCGACCCATCTGTTTAAAAGTTTGAATGTCGGGTGAACCTAGTGAGTTAGATAAGTTTATTGAGGATGTCCTCGGGAAGTTAATGGCTGAGAAACCATTATCAGAAGGAGTACAGGAGTCTTCGACTAGGGGACTACAGGATTCCCCTTCAACTGGATCTCATTTTGGCTGTGTTAACCTCGTGACTGAGCAGTGAAGTAAGAACCGTTGTGATCTGGCTAATGTGAAGCAGATCTCGTCCATCCTACCAGAGTATATCCCACCTTTGGCTAGCACGGTTAATCGTGACAACATCCCATGAGATTACGAGTACACCCTGATCACTGCGTACATTCCAATTGGAATACGCGTAGTTGGAAGTCAGTTGGGATAGATCCCATTACTGAAGAACAACGACTTCATTCTGGGTGACATAAAGAACTATGCTATGATAATGCCCCACTGCTACCTGACAAACTTGACTGGGAAGAAGCCTCACCTCATCTTCCAGCCATGGATTAAGGGACTGGAGCAATCCAACATGCTCAATGTTACGAAGATTCCCCATTTTGGCCACCACCAGGAGGTTAACACCTGCGTTAAAATCCTCCTGTCGTGCTATCATGGTGGATACATGTTGCTTGACCACAGGATTACTGTGCATTTGATGCTGATACACTATATTATAGGTTTAAGAATGCAGGGATCCGACCCTCGGCAGTTTTATCCAGGGAAGGCCTCAGACCGCTCCCTAAAACAACGCATCAAGGAAGCATACGTTGAAGTCTAAAAAGGAAAGAGAGGTTACAAGGTAGCCTTTGTATAGGATGGCATAGTGATCCTTTCTTGCCAACTCATATATGGCAATCTTGTAAGGAAGAACCACCCCAAAAAGTTCATTGGTTTCATGGTGGACTTCGCAGGAAAATGTGTGGATGGCATGCAAATGAAGTGGGCAAGGTACCTCTTCAACAAGCTGGAGAAGGATTTTTGTGAAGCCCAGGATTTTGGATATGAATTCCACTATAGTTGGTTGATCATTTTGATTGCATTTGTCACTTGGAAAATTCTTGAAGAATCCACCTTTCTAGAGATTGAACCATCGAAGTTGTTGGCCGTTAGGTTTTCTACCTTGTGGTACACCAACAACATGTCGAAGCAGTGGCAGTCCAATGCAGTATTTCATGCATATTATCAACAATTGAAGGTTTCCATCAAGTCATTTTCATGGATGACATGGCGCACCCTACACCATTACAAACCGATAGAAAAGTTCTACGTAGATCTACATTTCATATATATTACTACACGCAGAGATGAGAGCAAGGAAGAACTATAGTCATATTACAAGCTAACGGATGAAGAGATGGGGAAGATCATGAAGGAGTGGTTGGAGGAGTTCCTTGTACTTGTTGTTGATGCATAACTCTTTGACACTGACACCATAGGAAGCCCCTTGGTCACCCAGGTTGAGAATGTCGGACAGTCCAGTGTGAAGAAGAAGAAAAAGCAAGAAGAATTCTAGGATATAGAGAACGATGAGGAGGATGATGCTTTTGATGATAACGGGTCTAGATTGCTCAGAGGAGGAGGAGTAGATGAAGCATATGGACAAGGAAGAGGGGATGTAGGAGAAAGTAAAGAAGAAGGAAAAGATACACCGCCTCAAGATCCTCCGAATGAAACAGTAACATCACAAAAGAGGATGGTTTCTCCAAAGAAACCTTCAGCAAGAAAGAAGACATGCACTAGTAAGCCCCAGTTAGAGGAAACTCTCATAGAGGATGACATTAGTGTAGTCCACGGAGCTATGGAATACATTTCCAAGGAAATATGGTAGATATATGTAGAAAAGTAGGAGGAGCTATATGGAAGGATTGAGAAGGAACTGAAATAAGTACAACCAACTTTTCACGCAGTACCTAATGCACCTTCCTCATCACATATTACAGAATTGGGGGATGAACCAACCCAGCTAAGAAGACTTGCAAATGTGAAAGAAGCTCGAATTCATAAAGTCTAGGAAGAGAAAGAGAATGCTACAGAAGCCTTGTAACAAGAGAAGGATGAAGCCCTAGAACAGCTACGCGTAGCGCGGTACCATGTAACTGCATATGAAAATGAGAAAGAAGAGTTTCAGGCAATGATTTAGGAGGAAAAAGTCCAACTGCAGAAATAAAATGAGCATGTGCTCGCAGAATAGGTGGCGGTTAAGGAAGCAGTAAGTAAAGAATGTCACTCTTTTCCAGTTTTGGCATAGGAGGAATAGGAGTCGCTTGAGGCTCAAGTGGCGAAGCTCACTGAGACCATCCAACAACTTCAAGGAAGGATAACAGAGTTGGAGGTCCAAGAAGTATCGAGCACTCCATAGGAGGTGCACAATTAGAGTGAGGAAGCCACTAAGAATGCACTTGTAAGAATCAGAGCCCTTGCCTAAGAATGAAAATAGTTGAGCGATAGAAGCACATAGAATTATGAACACCTCGCAGAAGATCTAGAGCTAAGAAATATTGAAGCACAGTTACAAGAGGCGCAACAACAAGCATTGTCTGTGCAGTAGAAGATGAACCTACTCACCGTAGTTGAAAGAATGAAGAGATATCAGGAACAGTGCGCGGCACAAAAGAAGATCACTGCCCTCCAGAGAAGGGTAATGGAATTCACACAAAAGATACAACCTGTGTAGGATGAATCCTTCTAGTTGTTCTAAGAAATTGAAAGACAAGGCTCACAATTGGACCAAGTGTTTGCATCAGTGGAACAACACCTGGAAGGGCCTGTTATAGAGAAGACGATCCATGAGCTCACTGAGCAGCAGGCTCAAGTGAAGCAGCAGGTTGAGCAGCTTGAGTTAAGCTCGAGGCTTTTGAAGTAGCATTAACCAGGCCTGAGTGACTCGGGATGAGTCACAGGTGAGTGTTGGGGGCCTGTTGGCCCTCAACCAAGTTTTGAGGAAACCTTGGTCGGGTTTGGACCACTTTTGGACTTCGACAGGTTGGTCAAAGAAGAAGCACCCAGGCAAAGCTAAGATCACAGATCTCACTGATTTTGAGGGGTTATTTTAAGGTTTTTGTAATGGGATTATGGAATTTCATCCCATGGGGTTCTCCCATGATTAGGCCTTTTTGTAAGGGATTGTAAAAGTATAAATAAGTAAGAATGTATTGTAGAAGAGTAGTGGAAAGTGGCTAAGTGCAAGTATTTTTGGGTTTCTTTGTGTAACAGATGTATATGTGCTAAGGCTCTGTGCTCGATAGAGAAGTTGGATTTATGCCTTGACCTAGTTTCAGAAGGAAGATCTGGTTCTCAGTGTGCAGATCTCCTGTCCTCTGTGAATCTTGGACCTGTGGCTTAGTGCACAGAAGCATATGAATGTAAGAGATTGATGAATAATAAAGAGGATGAAGCTGTTGGTGGACGTAGCCCCACACTAGGGTGAACCACGTATATCTTGTGTCTTTGATTTGCTTTGTGATATGTTTATTATGCTATAAATCTACTTAGTGCTTTGATTTATATGTGTGATAGATAGATCTATTGTTGATTAGTGATTTACTTATGTTAAGGATGAATGGATGCTAGATTTAAATTATGATGTTAAGTGCTATGTGTATATTGTCAATTGTTACTACACCGATCTATCCTTGGGTATGTTCTGTGATGTTAATGAACTAATGCATATCTTCTTCTAAGTGTTACTAGAGTACTCTGCGAAGTATTTTTATCACAGATCTGTGTCCCAACTTGGTTACAGACACCCGTGTCCTATAAACCCCTGTGCTTCTACCTCGAGTGAGACTTCGCCTTCTTCGCAGGTGTTTTCGAAAGGGCCAGTAGTTAGTGTTTTGTTGGTGCGTTGTTAAGCGTTGAACCTCTTGGCATGTTTACAAGAAGAGCATGCTTGTCATTGATGGCAAGAACATTAGCAACGATGACAAATAGGCAAGTAAGGAAGATCAGCAGATAGGTAGGAAAGGAAGAATAATAGTAGCGATCGAATGGCAAGATCAACAGTGTAAGATCAGAAGGAGGAAAATAGTCAAAGAACGACAAAGGTTTTTGGAGTTTCATAGATCGGGAAATCCAAAGGAAAGAGGTTCAAACTCGCGATATGCGAGATCACGAAAATATCTGGACCGTCAGATCACCAAGGATTGTGAACCGTTGATCAAGCATGAAGAAGGCTCGTGAAGTGGTGAAATCGCGATAAGATCTGGGCCGTCAGACCTGGAGTAATTACAAAGGACCAACAATCGATTAGATATGGTGAAACTGCAAGGCAGATAAGACCAAGAGTCATCCAACTCTCCAAACCTGTGAAGGAATCCTAGCCATCCATCGAGGACAATTATGGACCATTGATCAGGCATGACGAGGGCCTGTCAAGTTGCGAAATCGTGATGAGAAATGGACCCTTGGATCATTGGAGATATCGACCGTAGATCAGGCTCCATCTCGGAGTCTCGGTGATCACGACTTGGAGCATCGAGACCCTTCATCATAGGAATCGCAATATGTGAGATCCCAAAGAGATCTAGACTATTTGATCATTGGAAATCTCGACCGTTTATCAGGCTCCATCTCAGAGTCTCGGTGATCACAAATTGGAGCATCGAAACCCTTCATTATAGGAATCGTGATATGCGAGATCACGAAGAGATTTGGACCGTTGGATCATTGGAGACTCAACTGTTGATCATGCTCCATCTTGGAGTCTCAGCGATCGCGACTTGGAGCATCGAAACCCTTCATCACAAGAATTGTGATATTGAGATCGCGATGAGATCTGAACCATTGGATCATTGGATATTTCGACCGTTGATCAGGCTCGATGAAGTTTATAAATTCACGAAATATGAAGCGCCTTTTGGCACAGCCTATGGTCACCACCAATGGTCACATGAAGGGAAGAAGCTAGCGATGCTAAGCTCCATATCGGAGTCTTGGAGATCGTGACTTGGAGTGTCGAGATCCTTTATCACAGGAATTCTGAGATGCAAGATCACAAAATTCAAATACTATTTAGCGCTCGGTCACAGCCAGTGGGCATATGGGATAAATGCAAAACTTTGCCAAATTAATCCAACGGTGTAGAAGAATTTGAATATGATCAGAGGGCTAGTATTGCACTTCACAGTGTAATTTCTAGAAACAACTGAAAGTTTCTACCAGTGGATGAGTTCATCTATGACACAGAAGATGAAGAGTCTCAACTGCCAGAGAAGTTGAGGAATCTCAGAATAACACCCAGTGATGATGAATGTGTGGGTGAAACTACTAGAGAAGTTGAGGAATCTCAGAATAACACCCAGTGATGATGAATGTGTGGGTGAAACCACCAAAGAAGGTGAAGAGTTACCATGATGATAAGGCAGAGCACTCACAATGAGCAGGAGATGTAGAATAGAGAGAGACAACGTGGCGCACAGGAGATTGGATAGTTGTGGAAGAATGAAGTGGAGAAAACTCTCTGATGTGGAGGAGATTGGGGAGGTGAGATCATGGAGAAGCATGGTGCATATTGCATGCACAAGGAGAACATAGACTATAAATATGTCGAACAAAGAAGAGATGGGGGTTGTTGTTGTTGAGGGTGATTGACGTGTGAAAAAGGAGACAGAGTGCAGCAACGAAAATGCATAGAAGAGGAATGGTGCATTGAAGGCACATGGTGCATAGAGCATAAAAGGTAGAAGAACACCAAGTGCAAGCAGGTGTGCAGGAAGACACTGAGGCAGATAGAGCAAGGCATGTAGTAGAACAATGATGAAACTGGTAAGCCATTGATGAACATGATATCACTGTAACTAGTTTCTGTAACAATGATTTATATTTTAGCATGGTAGGGAGGTGCTAGGGAGGATTGTTGTCCATAGAGGTTCAAGTGGGTGCTTGAACACAAGGATTTGTACCTTCCATCTGGTTGCAACCAGAGAAACCAGGGTGGCAGGGTGGTGTAAGGGAGAATTGTTGTTCTCTGTTTTATAGGTTGGTGCCTGTATGATTAGTAGTTGGTGCTTTCATCCAATTGGTGCTGGAACACTTGGGGAGTTGGTGCTTCCCTCTAGTTGTTGCTTCCTTCTACTTGGTGCTAGAGAAACCAGGGAGTTGGTGCTTCCTTCTAGTTGGTGCTAGAGAAACCAGGGAGTTGGTGCTTCCTTCTAGTTGGTGCTAGAGAAACCACAGAGTTGGTGCTCTCAGCAAGTAGCAGCTTGCAAAACAGAGGTTGCAGCCTCATTATGAGTTGGTTCTCATATGTATGATAATGTAAATAATGTAAAGATTACTTATCATATAAAGAGGTAGATTTTTTTACCCCTTATGGGTTTCCTCAGGAAATATTTATCCCTGTGTATCTCATATGTGTGACTAATGTTGAATGTGCTATTGCTTATTTTTCTGCATTATTGTGATTGTCATTGAGTGCTTTGTAAAGAGTTTAAAATAAGTATAATTGTTTAAGCACGGTAACAACTGATTCACCCCCCCTCTCAGTTGTCCAACAATTTGTATCAGAGCTAGCCCCTTTTATCTAAGGGTAGATCCTAGAGCTTAAACATGTCAAGTCATGAAGGAAATTCAACTAATAAGGCCCCTCTATTCAATGGAACAAACTTTGCCTTTGGAAAGTTAGAATGAGAACCTACATAATGGCTTTAGGTGCAGATGTCTGGGATGTGGTAGATATTGGTTATGTAAAGCTAGTTGTACTAGCTAATAAGGATGATAAGCTAGAATTTAGCTTCAACGCTAAGGCTATGATTGCTATCTTGAGTGGGCTTGCAGAAGTAGAATTCATAAAAGTTATGCACTTCGAAACTGCCAAACTAATGTGGGACAAACTCATTAGCAGTTATGGAGGTAATGAAAAGGTAAAGGACGCCAAGCTTCAAACCTACAGAGTACAGTTTGAATACATGAAGATGAAGGAAGATGAAACTGTTGGAAAATACTTTCTGAGGGTAGAAGAAATGGTAAATGAAATGAAAGCACTTGGTGAACAAATTGAGGAACCTTCTTTAGTTTAGAAAATCTTGAGATCTCTCCCAGATAGGTTCAACCCGAAGGTCTATGCTATAGAAGAACTTAATGATCTGAAAACCTTGGACTTTGATCAACTTCTAGGAACATTGACTGCATATGAAATGAGAATAGTTAAAGATAAACCCACCTCCATAGAAGCATCATTTAAAGAAGACAAGAATGAGGATTCAGAGCCTGATGAAATTGAAGAAAAATTTGTAAAGAGACTAAAGAAGGGATCAGGCAAATACAAAGGTAAACTACCTTTCAAATGTTTCAACTATGGTAGGATAGGTCATTTGGCAAATAAATGTCCCCACAAAGGAAAGGATCAGACATGTGATGATGAGGAGAAGTACAACCACATAAATTTCTTTAAAGAGAATAACTCTAAGAAGAAAATTCTTTGCATAAACAATGATGATGATCCTTCAGATGATGAAGACAATGACTCCTCTATTGAAGATAAACTAAATGACTTCATACTTATGGACAAAGAGGATTATGATAATAATAGAATAGGAAGTGATGTTAATGAAGAAGAAGCTGTGGTTGATATGGAAGGAGAACTGATCAGTGCACTGGAAGAGATTGACAAACTAAGAATCAAAAACAAAAAGCAAAGACAATTGCTGATACAGTTTGAGAAAGACAGTAAAGAACCTAATGAAGACCTTGTCCTACTAAAAGTAGAATTAGAAGAGGCAAAGAAAATCGAAGACATTCTGAAACGGCAGTTATCAGAAAAGAAGGCAAGATGTGAAGCATTAGAACAAGAAGTAGTGAAAACTAGGAAAGAGANTCTGAGAGTAGAAGAAATGGTAAATGCAATGAAGGCACTTGGTGAAACAATTGAGGAACCTTCTTTAGTTCAAAAAATCTTCAGATCTCTCCTAGATAGGTTCAACCCGAAGGTATCTGCTATAGAAGAACTTAATGATCTAAAAAACTTGGAGTTTGATCAACTTCTAGGAACATTGACTGCATATGAAATGAGAATAGTTAAAGATAAACCCACCTCCAGAGAAGCATCATTTAAAGCAGACAAGAATGAGGATTCTGAGCCTGATGAAATTGAAGCAAAATTTGCGAAGAGACTAAAGAAGGGATCAAACAAATACAAAGGTAAACTACCTTTCAAATGTTTCAATTGTGGTAGGATAGGTCATTTTGCAAATAAATGTCCCCACAAAGGAAAGGATCAGGCATATGATGATGAGGAGAAGTACAAACACATAAATTTCTTTAAAGAGAAAAACTTTAAGAAGAAAAGTCTGTGCGTAAACAATGATGATGATCCTTCAGATGATGAAGAAAATGACTCCTCTATTAAAGATAAACTAAATGACTTCATACTTATGGCCAAAGAGGATTATGATAATAACAACACAGGGAGTGATGTTAATGAAGAAGAAGCTGTGGTTGACATGGAAGGAAAACTGATCAGTGCACTGGAAGAGATTGACAGACTAAGAATCAAGAACAGAAAGCAAAGACAATTGCTGATACAGTTCAAAAAAGACAGTAAAAAACCTGATGAAGACCTTGTCCTACTAAAAGTAGAATTAGAAGAGGCAAAGAAAATCGAAGACATTCTGAAACGACAACTATCAAAAAAGAAGGCAAGTTGTGAAGCATTAGAAGAAGAAGAAGTAGTGAAAACTAGGAAAGAGATGGAGAAGTTTCAAGCCTTGTATAATCAAAATCTATCAAGTATCAAAGCCTCAGAAGGATTAGCCACCATCCTGAATCAACAAAGGAATCCAAAGTTGAAAATTGGTTTGGGTTATGAAGAGGGATCAAGTAGTGGCAAGCCAAGAAATGAAGAACCCATCAAGTTTTTCAAATGTACAACCAATAACAACAACGAACCTGTAGAAACAAAGGAAGACAATCAACCATCCAAGATGAGTAAGGAAAAAGATGCCAGAACTGAATCTGTAGAACAAAGAAGTATTGTGCTCACTGCTAAAAGATGTCATCAGCCTAGAAGAAATTTATTTGCATAAAGAAGACAACCATTTCCCAGGTACAAATAAATTTTTCATGGCTATTGTTTCTACTGTTCTAACTTTGGTCACAAAGCTGTAAATTGTACCTTAAGACTTAGACATGAGTAATTAAGATTTCAAAGGAATAAATACTTCCCACAACAAAGAATGATATAGTCAAGTAACAATCCTTCACAGACTGCAAATTGCCAAATTAAGTTTAGACACATACAACTAAGGAGGCCAAGAAATAATCAATAGTCAATAAGTAAACAACACCGCAACAATAAGTTTGACCTATTGAATAATGAGATTGAATGCTACACCTGTCATAACTTTGGACATAAATCTATTGACTGTCGGTTAAGGAACTATGAACCAGATTCGAAATCCCCTGCTGAAAATGTCAAGTTTTGGAAGAAGAAGAAAAGTGACAAGTGTGAATTAGTATTGTCCGCTGAAAGAAAAATGAACCCTTGGTATATAGACAGTGGATGCTCCAAACACATGATGTGAGACAAAGGAAATTTTCTATCTCTAAGTGAAAGAAAATCAGGAAATGTAACCTTTGGAAATGATGCTCCAGGGAAAATAAAGGGCAAAGGGATGGTGAGCTTAAGTAATGGAAAAGGAAAAGCCCAAGATGTTCTACTTGTGGATGGGCTGAAACACAATTTTCTCAGTGTAAGTCAAATGTGTGACAGAGGATGCAAAGTGTTGTTCACATCCAAGGACTACAAGATAAAGTCTGTAAACTCAGAACAAGTGGTGGCCAAAGGCATAAGGACAGAAAATAATGTATATGTGCTGAAAGAAAATAGAGAAGAATGTCATCTAAGAAAACATGATGAAAGCTGGTTATGGCATGGGAGACTTGGACATCTAAACTTTGACCACTTAATCAAACTCAAAAACCTCGAGGCAGTAAAAGATATTCCGAGAATATCAAAGCCCCAAGATTCAATGTGTAAACCCTGTCAAGTAGGGAAGAAAAACAGGACACAATTTAAGTCCAAGAGCTTTACTTCAACAGAGAAACCACTCCAACTAGTTCATATGGATTTATGTGGACCATCAAGACAGGAAGGCATAGGGAAAGAAAACTACTTCATGCTGATTATTGATGATTACTCCAGACTTACCTGGGTTTCCTTTCTCAAGGAAAAGGCTAAAGCATTTGAGAAGTTTAAAATATTTAAGGCTTTAACTGAGACTCAAATAGGAAAGAGATTAAAGGAAGTAATATCATACTGGGGTGGAGAGTTTATGTAAAGAGACTTCAAGGAATTCTGCGATGAGCATGGGATCAAGAGAGAATACACAATCCCAAGAACTCCACAACAAAATGGAGTTGTTGAGAGGAAAAATAGAACAGTGCAGGAAATGGCCAGGTCAATGATGAATGAGAAGAACATTGGCCAAACCTACTGGGTAGAAGCAATACACACAAAAATTCATGTTCTTAACAAAGCTCACCTCAGACCACAAAGTGACAAGAAACCTTATGAACTCTGGTTTGGGAGACCTGCTTCAATTAAACACTTCAAAGTATTTGGGAGTAAATGCTACATAAAGAATAATGATGAGAACCTCAGAAAATATGATGACAGAGCTGATGAAGGTATCTTCTTATGGTATGCTACAAATAGTAAAGGATATAGATGCTATAATAAGAGGTTGCATAAAATGGTTGACTGTATTGATATAAAAGTTGATGAATGAATCCCAATAAGAGAGATGTATAGTAATGAGTCTTCTACAGAAGACACAACTAAAGATGAATATGAACAGGTCCAAGAATAAGAAAATGAAGACTCTGAATCAGATGAAGACTTAGACACTCAGACAGACTCATATCAGCAGTCAACTTCAAATTCCTCCTCCAGAATCATTGAAAAGAATCATCCTACAAGCCAGATAATTGGAGAAAAAGACAAATGTGTACAAACCAAGAGAAAGCTAATCAAAAACACTGAATAGTCTCATATAGTCTTCATGTCCATGCTGGAACCCAAGAATTTTAATGAAGCCAACAAAGATGACCACTGGGTTAAAGCAATGAATGATGAACTTGATCAGATTGAGAAAAACAATACGTGGGAGATGGTTCAGAGACCGGAAGGTAAAAATATCATTGGTTCCAAATGGATCTTTAAGAACAAGTTGAATGAGCAGGGACAAGTTGTTAAGAACAAAGCAAGATTGGTCTGTAAAGGCTATGCTCAAATAGAAGGACTGGATTTTGATGAAACATTTGCGCTCGTAGCAAGGTTGGAAGCTATCAGAATATTTCTTGCCTATGCTTGTCGTAAAAGGTTTAAAGTCTATCAAATGGATGTCAAGTCAGTTTTTCTAAATGGAGATTTAAATGAAGAAGTCTATATGGAACAACTAGAGGGTTTCGAATTATCTGATAACCCTGACTTAGTATGCAAGATGAAGAAAGATTTATATGAGTTAAAACAAGCCCCTCAAGCCTGGTATCACAGACTGGATATGTATCTTAAAGACAAAGGGTTCAAGACAGGAACAACTGACAACAATCTGTATATTAAAATAGAGGATAATAATTTGCTCATTGTATTGGTCTATGTGGATGACATCATCTTCGGATGTAATAAGGATCCATTGGTACAATGGTTTGCTTCTGCCATGAAATCTGAGTTTGAAATGTCCATGATAGGAGAACTGTCATTTTTTCTTGGTCTGCAAATTACTCAGAGGTCTGAAGGGATGTTCATTTCTCAAGAAAAATATCTAAGAGAAATGTTGAAAAGGTTTCAAATGGAAGATTCTAAACCTGTGGGCACACCTATGGTTATTGGCTGCAAATTAAGCAAGGATGATGACTCACCTGATGTTGATCAGCGTTCATATAGGTCAATGATAGGCAACCTGTTGTACATCACAACATCTCGCCCAGACATAATGCATGCTATAGGAATGGTTGGAAGATATTAGTCTGCACCTAAACAGAGTCACTTACTAGCTGTCAAAAGGATGTTCAGGTATCTGAAAGAAGCAATGACTTATGGTCTGTGGTATCCCAGAAATCAGAATTTTCGGTTAACTGCTTATTCAGATGCAGATTGGGCAAATTGTGTTGATGAGAGAAAAAGCACCAGTGGAGGAGCATTCTTCCTGGGTGACTCATTAGTAGCATGTATTAGTAAAAAGCAAGGTTCCATTTTTTTATCAACCACAGAGGCAGAGTACATTGCTGCTACTACCTGTTACACTCAGGTATTATGGATGATTTAGACACTTGCAGACTTGGAGGTAAAATACATTGCACCAATCCCAATTCATTGTGATAATACTAGTGCCATCAGTGTGTCTAAGAATCCTATATTCCACTCCAAGACCAAGCATATTCCCATAAAATACCATTTTCTGAGAGAGCAAGTCACCAATCAGGTTGTTCAGGTTCAGTACATTCCAACCACAGAACAAATAGTAGACATTTTTACTAAACCCCTAGCTAAGACCCCTTTTGAATATCTCCGACAGAAGCTGGGAGTCATCCTGTTTCACACCTAAGAAAGTCCATCCTGTTAGGGGGAGTCTTATATTGATTGCATATCTGATACCTCCTAAAAATATTGCAACAGCTCAGGGGGAGTGTGCTTTCTTTGACATTGATGTCAAAGGGGGAGAAAAGGACAGGTCAGGGTTCCTTTGTTGCCATCAATGCCAAAGGGGGAGATTGTTGGCATGTTTTACAGGCAGAGAATTCTTGACATTGATGGCAAGATCAAAGTATGCATCGATGGAAAATTAGGGACAAAGTAAGCTCAGGAGGAACTAGCGCAGAGTCGAACGCAGTGCAAAGGTGTGCTTGTTCATTTGATGGCAAACAAGCAGGCAAGGAAGACCAGGAGCGCAACGATGATCGAATGGCAAGATCAAAGTGTTGGTCAAACTCCATTTCGAAGTTTCAACTATCGGGATTTAGGATACCAGGAGTTGGAGATGTCAAGAACTCCCACTATAGGAGTCCCGAAGTTGCGAAATGTGAAATCGCAATATAACCTAAACCGTTGGATCAAGGACAAATCTGGACCGTCGATCCAAGAAGAAGACATGGCGAAAGATCATGGTTTTGCCGACTAAAAAGTCAAAGGAATGAAATTCTCCAACCTTTCAACTCACGAAGTCGTGAAATGCGAAATCCCAAAAACCCGAAACAAGCGCACCACTCGGAGTTTTGAATACCGGGATTTCGGTTACCAGAAGATGGAAATGTCAGAAACTCTCATCATCAAGAGTCCCGAAGTGCCGAAATGTGAAATCCCAAAAACCCAAAAAAGATGCATCAC
The DNA here is from genome assembly GCA_032191745.1 of Picea mariana. Classification (NCBI taxonomy): domain Eukaryota; kingdom Viridiplantae; phylum Streptophyta; class Pinopsida; order Pinales; family Pinaceae; genus Picea; species Picea mariana. The sequence continues at coordinate 198,494 of JASDQU010737426.1, forward strand.
TCGGAGAGTTGGATACCGGGATTTTTGTTACCGGGAGATGGAGATGTAAGAGACTCTCATCAATAGGAGTGCCGAAATCGTGAAATGTGAAATGGCGAAATGATCCGAGCCGTTGGTTCGAGGAGATCGTGGACCGTTGATCTGACTCCATTTCAAAGTATTCGATACTGGGATTTCAGATACTAGGAGATGGAAATGAAAAAGACTCTCATCATAAAGAGTCTAGAAGTTGCGAAACCCGAAGTCACGAAATGATAAAAGACTCCACATCGGAGTTTCAAATACTGGAAGGTTGAGAGGTCAAGAGTCAGGACACTACATCACAGGAGTCTCGAAATCACGAAACCCGAAGTTGCGAAATGTGATTCGTCGAAATTAGAAATGCTGGAGTACCAGACTGTTGATCCGACTCCATTTCAGAGTTTCAGATACCAGAACTTGGAGGTGTCAAGAACACTTCACCACAGGAACACCGAAGTACCGAATCGTGAAATCGCGAAAAGCACTTTATGGATAAGTGCTTGGGATTGGCCATGGTCACCGCCTGTGGTCACATCAACGGAATATGGGGGAAGGATCTAGTGTAGACAAGCTCCTTTTCAGAGTTTCAGGGATCGCGACTGGGAGTGTCGAGACACTTGGTCACACGAATGTCGAATTGTCGAATGCCGAAATGCCGAAATGATGAAATGTATATATAGGTGGTGGTCACCACCGATAGTCATGGAAGAGGAAGGAGCTAGCATAGCTGGGCTCTATTTCAAGGTTTGCACTGTAACTGCAAGAAAATGACTGATGGTTTCTGTCAGAGGTCTGGAAAAGACTTTTGTGTAATAGCCAGAGGAGCGGAGGAGTCTAAGGGAACCTTCTAGTGGAATGAGGATTGGCCATAGAGGCGATTGACAGTTGGAAGAGCTTTTGAAGCCTGTGACTGCAACAGAGAGGTTAATCTCGATTGTGCCAAAGAAGATGACGAGCCTCATCTGCCAGAGAGGCTGAGGAATCTCAGCATAACACCTAGTGATGCTGGACGCATGGGTTTAATAGCCAGAGAAGCTGAAGAGTTGCCATCATGAATAGGCAGAGCACACGACATGCAGACCATGTAGAACCACTGCATACAGTGAATGCACAAGATGCATAGGGAGTATAAGAATGTGGTTGCTATGGTGAGGGATGCATCTATGAAGAAGGAGGTGGAGTGCAGTAGCTGAAAGTGATAGAAGACAAAAGGTGCATTGAATGGGAATGGTATAGAAATCACAAGAGACAGAAGAACAGAAAAGGGCAATGGAAGCGTGCAGGAAGACAGTGAGGAAGATAGAGCAGCAAAATCTTGTAGAAAAGTGATGAGACTGGTAAGTTGTTGTTGAACACTATATCACTGTAATAAGTCTCAGTAATTGATATTCATAAATCAGGGTGGTAGGGAGGTGCTAGGGAGGACTGGTGTCCTTAGAGGTTCAAGTGGGTGCTTGAACACAGGGAGTTGTAGCTTCCTTCTAGTTGGTGCTAGAGAAACTAGGGAGTTGGTGCTTCCTTCTAGTTGGTGCTAGAGAAACTAGGGAGTTGGTGCTTCCTTCTAGTTGGTGCTAGAGAAACCAGGGAGTTGGTGATTCCTTCTAGTGGGTGCTAGAGAAAACAGAGAGTTGGTGCTCTCAACAAGTTGCAGCTTGCAAAAAAAGAGGTTGTAGCCTCACAATGAGTTGGTGTTCATATGTATGATAATTTATAGAATGTAAATAATACTTATCATATAAAGAAGAAGAGGTTTTTACCCTTTATGGGTTTCCTCAGGAAATATTTATCTCTGTATATCTCATATATGTGACTGATGCTGAATGTGCCATTTCTTATTTCTCTACATTATTGTGATCATCATTGAGTGCCTTGTAAAGAATTTAAAAGAATCATAATTGTTTAAGCACGGTAACAACTGATTCACCCCCCCCTCTCAGTTGTCCAACAAAGTTTTGGGCATAATGTATAACAAAGAACATAAGGTGCTTAGGCCCTATTTGAATCTTCTCAGGATTGATATTTGTGATGTAGTCCTTAAATTCATGGCCCTTGAATTGTGAATGACACCCATATCCCACCCAAGAACCATAGCCTATTAAATATGATATATGTGATGGTTTGAGGCCTTGTTAATGGTCAATGAGCCAAATAAAATATGTTTAGGAATATAAATTCTAAGAAGATTCAAATAGGACATAAGAACCTTGTGTTCTTTCCTTAACCATGGGTGACATAACACTATCATTTAATAGTCAAATTGTTACATTTCATTGTCATGCATCATGTGTGAGGGCTTGAGCCACCACAAAGGAAACATACAAAGAATATTTGTCTTATGAACAAGATAAGGTACTATCCATTTTGAGGTTTGGAATAGAGATTGTTCTTATAGAATACACTACATTGCACCATATAATCCCTACATTCCTTGTAAACCATGTAACACCATTCAAAGACACATTCTTGCGACGAATTAGCTATACTATCGACAAACGTTTTTCGTCGATAGTATAGCTAATTCGTCGCAAGATTATTTACATTTGTCTCTTTTGCGATGATATCCAATGATTCTTGGATTCATTTCATATTTGGTTTATCAATTTGAAATTAAAATTTGATACTTTTCAAGCTAGTTGTACCTTGAGTCAAATACAAATATGAAATTTGGAATCATTAACATATCTATTAGAACATATGAAAAATAAGGTTTATGGTTTACATGATGATATGATGATGGAAGAAAGTGGGTGTGTGAGTAAAATTTGAGTCCATAAACCCTCCCATATCGTTAAGGCATGAAAATAGTCTATCCATGTCAAATTTCAATGCATACATAAACAATTTGAAAAAATTTCAATGTTGGCCCCATTCACATGTCAATGTTGCCCGCCTCTAGTATTTTTATGATGTTGATTAAGAAATCAATGAAAAAGAGGGATTTTTCATCACAACTATGAAACTAATACATTGTATATACATTAATGTATAACTTGAAAGAAAAATGAAGAAATACTGATGAAAACTTAAAACTTGCGTCAACCAATTTGTGTACTTTGAAAGAAAATTAGGGTCAAATATATACATGATGAATTGATGATTGAAGAAAGTGGGTGTGTGTGTAAAATTTGAGTCCATAAACCCTCCCATATCGTTAAGGAATGCAAATAGTCTATCCATGTCAAATTTCAATGCATTCAGAAATAGTTTGAAAAAATTTCAACGTTGGCCCCATTCACAGGTCACTGTTGCACGTGTCTAGTCCTAGTATAATTTCCTTGTAAAATTTGTATAAGATATTTGGAGAATGATAATTTTGAGAATGATAATGATGAATTGATGATGGACATACCTACATCATTGGTATGATTAGGTGCAGTTGCGTAGAGATCCTCTTGGTTTTGAGAATAGTTCATTCTCTACTAAACAGGGGCAACCACGTGAAGGTGGAATCTCTAATTATGCCCCCCCAACCCCCCCTCACATCACTCTCAATATCCCCATATTACCTAATTTGAAATTCTAAAGAACATGTATCATATACTATATTATACAAAATAAAAACATATAAAGATCATATAAAAGATATAAACACATACCTCTTCTTTTCAACAATTAAATATCAATCATCTTCTTCTTCATCCAACTCAACATCTGTATCAGGATCTGGTTCAGAATTGATATTGGTGAAAGGCTCATTCCTATCAACATCATCATCAATGTCATTTTCGCTACTATAGTTATCGATATTGTCAATGAGATCGTCGTCTCCTACATTTGGATGATCAACTTCTTCATCTGACACATCGACTACATGAGCCACCTGCTCCTGATCTGCATAATCATGATCTTCTTCCTCGTTATGATCTTCATCCTCGACTACATGATTTTACTTCACTAGTCTTCCTCTTGGATCATATCTAACAATGTATGACCAACCTGCTTTACCAGGTACCTCTGAGTAAAATACTTGCTCACATTGACTTGGAAGAACATAAGGCTCTGTACCCAGTTCAAATGCACATGTATTAAACATGGTAAATCCATTATCATTCTTAATAACGGTTCTTTTAGGATCACGTTCATGCATCCGTAGCTTGTACCATTTAAACTCAAACAAAGCTATCTTAAAGAAATTAAAATCACACTCAATTATATCCTCCAAATGGCCATAGTACCTATTCTCAGTTTCTTCCGGATTTCTGTCACTTCTAGAGGAAATGTCGGTGACCTTAAACACTTTAGTTATCCCACAATCCGAGGTTTTCATCTTATCATCCAACATTTTGATATGAAATTTACGACCATTACACCACATAGCCTTGTGATGTTTCAACTGCAACATGGACAACAAGTAAAAAATAAATTGCCAATTAATAATCCTCATATAGGACTTACTAAATATATATTTCAAT
>JASDQU010737426.1:212130-224164 GCA_032191745.1 Picea mariana
GAAATGCACTAAGATGGTTCATGAGTCTTGGAGGCCATGTAATCACAACATGGGACCAAATGAAACAGAAATTCCTGAATAAATACCAGGACTATTGCCGAACAAGAGAAAAGAGGGAGGAGCTATTTAAGATGATGCAGAAAGAGGATGAAAATCTGGAGGACTTTGTAGAAAGCCTACAGTATAATCTACAAAGATCCAGTCACCCCAATGTAAGTAAAGATATTCTCAAAACTATATTATTAAAAGGAGTAAGGGATGACTGTCTAGATATGATGAATATGCTTGGAAAAGGGGACATATCTAAGGAATCATATGATGAAATTGTTAATTTATGCAAAAGATGTTCAAGAGAAGCTTCAAGAAATAGATCAAACAACAGGGACACCACATTTTCAAGAGTCCAAAAATCAGCCAGTGGGGGAGCAACAAGAGCTGAGATAGGTAATTTACTTGACGGTTTTAAAATTGAAATGTTAAGCTCTTTTTCCTCACAAATTGACACCCTGTAGATTCAAAAGAAGCAAGCAGAAGCAAAANATCAGCCAGTGGGGGAGCAACAAGAGCTGAGATAGGTAATTTACTTGAAGGTTTTAAAATTGAAATGTTAAGCTCTTTTTCCTCACAAATTGACACCCTGTAGATTCAAAAGAAGCAAGCAGAAGCAAAAGCAGACCTGTCCATCTTTTGTTCTCAATGCAGAGACAAGCACCCACGAAGGGAATGTCCATTGGACAAAAAGCCAATCTGCACCATCTGTGATAAAGATCATGAAACTCAACAATGTCCATCTTTACCAGGGATCAAGGTAGCATTACAACCAACAGACGAAGAAGCCGAAGCTGTCTATCTATTGACATAGAGAAGGCAATGGAAACCGTGGGGACAAGGTATGAATCCTAACATGCCATTTACATCTTCTAATCATTGGAATAATTATCCTTCTTTCAATCAAATGAGTTACCCTCCCTATAATCAAATGCAATATCCAAACCAAATGAATTACCCACCCATGCAACAAACTAACCCACCCTTTGTTGATCCATCAATATCATTAAGGATATTCCTACTCCCAAAACCCAAACAGAGGTAAGAAGTCTTCAAGGACATGCTGGATACTATAGAAGATTTACCAATTTTTTTTCCAAAATAGCTTCTCCCCTGTTTGTGTTACTGATGAAAAATACTGAATTCAAATGGACTAATTCTTGCCAGGAAGCATTTAATACACTTAACATCAGTTATCTACAGCTCCTATTCTTAGAGGACCTGAGTGGACACTTCCCTTTCATATATCCTCCGATGCTTCAGATATTGCAATAGGAGCTGTCTTGGGACAAGAAGAAAATCATCTCCCTTATGCTATTTATTTCATCAGCAAGAATATGACTCCTGCTGAAATCAACTATATAGTTACCGAAAAGGAATTCTTAGCAGTTATCTATGCTATTAATAAATTTAGACATTACATTACTAGCTACTCTACTTTTGTCCATACTGATCACTTAGCTATCAAATATTTAATGAACAAACCTATCACAAATGCTTGAGTCACCAGATGGTTACTATTATTGCAAGAATTTGATATTACAATTGTAGATAGACCAGGAAAAGAAAATGTAGTTGCTGATTTCCTTTATTGGATAAAACCTGATGATGATACCCCAGTAGATGATTCCTTTCCTGATGAATATCTATTTGCAGTTTCTGCTTACTCACCTTGGTATGCAGACATTGCTAACTACTTGGTTGTAGGGAATTTACCACCACACCTATCCTACCGAGAGAAAAGAAGAATCATTCAACAAAGTGCTCGGTATAGCTAGATAAGTGGATGTCTTTTTCATACAGGACTTGATCAATAAATCCGAAGGTGCATTAGAGAAGATGAGGTTTATGATCTACTAAAAGCTTGTCATGATGGCCCTTGTGGAGGGCATTTTGTTGATAAGAGAACAACATATAAAATTCTCAGGATGGGGTACTATTGGCCCTCACTTTTCAAAGATGTAAAGAGATATGTCCGGGATTGTGATAGCTTCCAAAGAGTGGGCCAACCTAATCATAGAGATGAAATTCCATTAAACCCCCAGATAGTACTTGAACCATTTGAAAGATGGGCCTTAGACATTGTAGGACCCATTAACCCCCCATCCAATCAAAAAGTTTACATAGTGGTCTGCATAGACTATATGACTAAATGGGTGGAAGATAAAGCACTCCACAGAGTGACCGAAGAAGCAGTTATAGATTTCTTATTTGAAGACATCTTCATCAGATTTGGAGTGCCAAGAGAATTAGTTACAGATGGAGGACCTCCTTTCACTTCTCATGGTTTCAAAGCCACCCTTCAAAAATATCATATTCAGCATAGAATGACTACATCATACCACCCCCAAGCTAATGGACAGGTGGAAAGCACAAACAAAGTAATAGAAGCCATTCTCACGAAAACAGTGAAGGAAAACAAAAAAAATTGGTCCTACAGGCTCCCTGAAGCATTATGGGCCTACAGAACTACTTGGAGAAATACTACAAGATTCTCTCCCTATGAATTAGCCTATGGAAATAGTGCTTTCTTTCCTGTGGAATTTGAAATCAAAAACTTAAGGACTGCTTTAGCTGTCAACCTTGATTTGACTGATGCACAGACAACCAGATTGCAGCAGCTTAATGAATTGGATGAGAAAATACTAGATGCCATTCATCAGACAACTATAATTCAACAACAAATATCAAAATGGCATGACAAAACTATCAAGAATAAGAAGTTCCAAAAAGGTAATTGGGCCAGACTGTATGACTCTCGCTTCAAAGAATTTCAAGGGAAACTGCGTACAAGATGGCTTGGACCCTACGAAGTAGACACTGTTTTCCCCAATGGAACAGTAAGGCTCCTCACAATCGATGACTCTAAAACACCATTACTTGTAAATGGTCATCGACTCCGTCTGTACTAGTGCCCTATTTCCAAAGAAGATTTTAAGGCCACATGTGTGGCAGACTCTCATTACCTCTTTTTAGAGGGGGCTCCTACCCCTCATTGCAAGTAATTCTTTTTAAGTTAATTTCTTTAGTATTAGATTAGATTTTATTTACTAATAATCCCTGTCAAGAAATACCATGTTACAATCTATTTTTGCAGATTCCCGATCAAGGCACAGGCCACTAGGAAAGGATGATCCTACTTCACGAAGAGGCAAGCTTCCCCATTGCTAAAACACCACTGTCAGCAATCCCACACCATTTTCCCCTATCACTGTTCAACAACCTTTCACCATTCTCCCCATTGCTGAAACACCACTGTCAACAACTCTTTGCTCTTTCTTCATTGCTGAAACACCACTGTTCAACAACTTTTTGACTTTCCCCATTGTTGAAACACCACTGTCAGCAACCCCACACCATTTTCCCCTATCGCTGTTCAACAACCTTTCACCATTCTCCCCATTGCTGAAACACCACTGACAACAACCTTTCGTCATTTTCCCATTGCCACGGTTCAACAATTCTTCACATTTCCCATTGACACCATCCAAAAATTGTTTCATCCTTTCTTTTCTGTTGCTGAAACACCATTGTCAACAACTTTTCATTGCCAAAACACTACAGTCCGACAATTCTTCATAGTTTCCATTGACGAAACAACACCATCCAACAATTGTTTCGCCCTTTCTTTTCTGTTGCTAAAACACCATTGTCAACAAATTTTCGCCTTCTCCCCATTGCCAAAAAATTCTTCACAGTTTCCATTGACGAAACAACACCATCCAACAATTGTTTCACCCTTTCTTTTCTGTTGCTGAAACACCAACTTTTCAACATTATCTGTCAGCAAGCTTTTATGCTCTCATACTACATTTTGTCCTTCCAGTCAACAAATCCTTGATACAATTCATCTAACAAATCAAAAGTCTCTGCCACGACCACTGTAGAACTATCGTGGACAGGCATTATATTTTGTTTGCAGCACGAATCAGAAGGTAAAGGCGAGGTATGTAAATTTTATGTAATACAGTTAAGCTATAGTTAATGAGAAGATTCCAAATCATTATGACCACTCGAGTGAAATCATTATTAGCCACACTTGAAGGGGGGTGAGGACATATCAAACTTTTATACCATCATTTCACACGAAATCACCACTGCCATTCCTATTTTACCATCCTTTCGTTCGTCTCACCACCATTCGCATCCCTTCACTCGAAAAACTTATTCTGCACAGAAGCTGTTACTCAACTCTTTGACGGTGTATTTTACTGAGCTGGTAGCTATGGGAGGCTCTGTTATACGATACGAACCCGCCACGACAACCCTGTTAGAAAACTATCCAGTAGCCTATCAAATTTTTCTGCAGGCAGAATGGCTCGGTTATTTTCAGAGACTCTAGTGGTATGATCAACAACAGGTTCTCCAGTTTGCTCAAAATATCTAGGAAGACCATTCCATTGTTCAAGGGGTTCGGATTTCAGTTACAGAAGAAGATATAGCATAGGTTTCGGGTCTCCCTACCAATGGCATTCACATGTTCAACCGCAAACATATCATCCTGAATGCTCAACAGGATTTCCTCTTGCCAGGGGAAAAAATTGAACCTAAAGGCCGGGTTGTCCGACTCATCTCATTACCGCCTCCATGGCCAGAAGTTGCAAAATTCGTCAAACACTACCTTACTTGTGAAGGCCGGTACCAGGTAGTCTACCAGCACAATTTTGTCTTGTTGTCTCACTTACGACATAATAGATTGGTGAACATTCATTATTATTTGCTCGATTGTCTTAAAAATATGTCGCACTATTGTAAAAAGGCCAAAGATCCCACCCTTTCACTCACCCATCACTGTCTCGTTCAACTACTTATCCAAAAGGGTTTTTCCCAACAAAACCCTCCACTAAACAACCCACCCATAAACCCCCAAGAAGCTGCTGAAATTCCTAAAAATCTTCAGGAACAACAACTGCAAAACCCTCTAGATTCTTCAGAAGTACCTAACAGTCCGCCTGCAGAACCAATCAGTCCAATTAACCCCCCTACCATACCAAGCCCGCCCCACACTTTACCATAATCATCCACTCCTGCCCTTCATATTCTTAGCGATGATTCTGAGCCAGACAATTCTCCCTGCCCCATCATTGAGGAAAAACCCCCATGTAAACGAAAGCAAATTCCTTTCTTTCCGCCCTTTTTACAAAGAAAATGAACAAGGGCCTCAACAAGGCTAGCCATTATTGCCACTGCCCTAGACCCCCAACCCATCTGACTAATATCCTGTACACCTCTAACCTCCCAAACACCAGAATCTTTGCCTATTCCACCTACAGGCATTGAAACACAAGCCTAGTATGTTGCGACATCATCCATTTTAAACCTGGTAGTTGAAACACAAGAACCAGCTACCCATTTAGTAGCTAAAACATAAGAACCAACTACTCATTCAGTAGCTAAAACACAAGAACCATCTACCCATTTAGTAGCTGAAACACAAGAACCAACTACTCATTCAGTAGCTGAAACACAAGAACCAGCTACTCATTCAGTGGCTGAAACAGAAGAACCAACTATAGCTGTCACACAAGAACTAGATACAACTGAAACACAAGAACCAGCTACTGATATTGTTATTGAGACACAGGAATCAGATGTCCAGGGTGCTGCAACATTACTTTCCTTACATCAAGAAGATGAAACACAAGAATCAGCTGCCATTCCTGTAGCTGCTCCACAAAAACTAGCTAGTGAGGCTGTGACTGCTACACAAGAACCAATCATCCCTCAACTAGAACCAACAATGGCCTCTATCTTGCAAGAAAATGAGTTCCTAAGGTCTGAACAGGAAGCCTACAAGCAAGAGCTAGCCATGGAAAAGGAAGCATATGAGAAGGAACTTAACTTGCACACCCTAGCTCGCATAGCAACCATGTCAGAGGGGACTACAGTAGAGAGCCCATGTAAAGAATACATGTGCAGTCAATGTGGGGATATCTACTATCAAGCAGGCTACAAAATAACTCAAGTTCCAATACCAGGAGCTCCCCCTACACCTTCAACTTTTGCAGTCAAAGAAGAACACCCTGCTGTTACACAAGAACCAACAAGACCTCCCAAGATTAAGACTGAGCCCTGCCCTGCAACAAATGTCAAATCTAGAACCCCTGCTTTTGTTAACAAAGATGTACAAACAATTCCTATTGAGGAATCTACCCCTCCTAGCTAGATCAATATCCACACTTTTGTGGAACAATCTACTCAGACCTTACTTCAGCCGACTACTTGCAACGCTGAAACACAAACTCAACCATGGGATGAGCAGGAAATAATACAGAAATGGAAAAAAGAGTATGCTGCTACACAGGCCAAAAGCCTGCAAGAGCACAGACAAATATGGATAAATCATACCTACTCAAATTGGGAAGCTTTGGAGCAGACAGCCAGGAAGCTCGTGCCCTTAAGAAACAGAACAACGAGTTAAAAGGCAGATTGCACCTCATATTTGACTTGGCACAAAAGCTATTGGCTGCAAGGAAACCATCCTGCAATTACTCCTTGTTCCTCATGGAATGACTTACATGGTTTCAGATCAAATCAATCACAGAAGGCAGACCCCATGCAGTGCTACATACAACAGATTTTGTCAAAACCTTTGCAGAAGCCTCTGTTATGGATCAACACCTCCTCTGTGAGACATATTTTCATAATGAGGCCATTCTTGAGAATAGGTAGCTGAACCTTAATCCTCTTGTCAGTGACATCCAGATTTGGGCATTCACCTCCTTTCTCCACAACCAGATTATGTGGAAGAATGACTTCCTGGCTGCCAAGCACAATGAGGATAACTGCCTTCTCTGGATAAGGCCAAAACCACAAAATGCAACCACCTTTGTTACAGAATACTATCAGTTTTTAAAGAAACTAGGGATGACTGAACACATTCAGCAACTACAATCAACAATGCTTCAGGATTGTCAACACTTCATCAGATCCACAGTGATTGCTGCCCTCCAGGAAAACAACTTGTTTTGGCAGCAATCTACTGAGAAAAGACAGGAACACAATCCTTTTATCCCTAGTAATCTCGAGATAGCAATCTCCAGGGTACCTAACTACATCCAGTGTGTTCAGCAATGTGCTGAAAGCTAGATAGGGTACCAGTTTTATTTTTCTATTCTCTGGTTTCCAGTAGAGAGATATCAAATCCATTATAAGTTGCCTAAGAAGATAGAAACAACAGCTTGGCAAAGTTTACAATGTGTCAAAGGGTTCAGAGCTCCAACAGACAACACCTCCCACAGCTACTGCTTGAGTAACTTGCACACTCAGAGTCAGTATTTAGATTCTGATTCAAAGTGAAGTTGCCTGAGGACATGCAACATTTTAAGTTGGGGGGGATGTTAGGACCACACAATGTACCTTTTTGCCCATACTTTTTTCCACCATTACACTCTTGTTTCACTCACATTTAGACTCATATTATCACTTTACCCTATCTTTCCAAAGGTATACAATCTCTCTTCTCTTTACTATATGTTTAATCTGTTTTGCATATAATTTTACATCACTCTCGTACTTAACCATTGATTAGAAATGTATAAGTGCTGAAACAGTTCAAACTGTAGATTAACATTGAGGCCTGTTGCTGAAACAACAAGAAGCTATTACACAGTCTGTGGAATACGATGCTGAAACAACAACTCACAGAAGCTGTTACACAGTCTGCGATCGACGATGCTGAAACACAGAAGAAGCTGTTACACAGTTCGTGGTCGACGATGCTGAAACACAGAGGAAGCTGTTACATAGTCCGTGGTCGACGATGCTGAAACATAGAAGAAGCTTTTACACATTTCGTGGTCGATGATGCTGAAACACAGAAGAAGCTGTTACATAGTCCGTGGTCAACGATGTTGAACATCAACTCACACAGATTGACTACAACAACTGCACCATGAGCTAAGCATCAACCATCGCTGCTGCCTAAGAAGTGCTGAAACAGTCAGAACACAAATCCCGTGGTTGAAACGACCCGCAATTTGCGATGTCGAAACAACATACAACAACAGTAACAAATAAAGAAGCTATTACTCCAACCGCAACAACAAACACCTCACTCAACACTTGTAATAGCAGTTGCGAGAGACTAGGATACCCTATTACAGTTTATGCCTTGATTAAATTCTGTTTTGCTGAAACACTGCCTTGATTAAATTCTGTTTTGCTGAAACACTACTTTATTTCTGTTTTGTTGAAACACTACTTCATTGAATTCTATTTTGCTGAAAACTACTTTACTGAACTCTGGCTTGCTGAAAACTCTGCTTTACTGAACGTTACATTGTTTTCATGTGGTTCATGCTTGGGTAGCTGTTAATCATTTTAGTTAGCAATCCCGTGTGATGAATTTATGAAAGCTTGGTAATCAGAAACAGGTGCTGAAGTTTCCTGCTTAGGAAATAGGGTCCTGTTCTCTGTTAGAGATAGTTAGCCTTCAGTGCATTAATGAGTTCATGAAAGTGTGCTAATCAGAAATAGGTGCTGAAGTTTCCTGCTCAGGAAATAGGGTCTTGTTCTCTGTTAGAGATAGTTATCCTTCAATGCATTCATGAAAGTGTGCTAATCAGAAACAGGTGCTGAAGTTTCCTACTTAGGAAATAGGGTCCTGTTCTCTGTTAAGAGATAGATAGCCTTCAGTGTGCATGTCAATTATTTCAGTTAAGCAATGAGTTCATGAGGTGTGATGATCAGAAATAGGTGCTGAAGATTCCTGCATTGGGAATAGGGTCCTGTTCTCTGGTTACAGAATAGTTGGTCTTTCCTGCTGCAGTATCTTGTTGTTATTTTAATGCAATCCAGGATTCTTCAATTAATCATTTCTTTAAACTTCGAGCTCTGCAATAGGTAGATTGCTTTCCTATAATTCAAGTTAGAACTTCAGTTTGTTCAAGGAAAGTGTGATTAATATAGTTTTTACTACAACTCTAGGTTGCTTTTGAGATTGAGAATATATAGTGTGTGGTTACCTTTGAAATAAACATACTTCCTTGGGTTGACAATTTATGTAGCACTTGATTGTTTAGATTAAATAAGCAATTATAGTGACCAACACTCACCCCTTCCCATGATAACCTACCGAAGTATTCTTCAGTATATTCTATCCAATGCTCCATCCAATCAAGGTTGTTTGCAATGTATAAATGTAAATCATCCCACTCTCGAGCAACTATATGATAGCATAACAATTTAATATCATTAATTAGTTATTGTTAATAAAGGAATAATTTAATAAATGTGTAATATATTAAATCTGCATGAACATCTAATAATTACCTTTCATAGTCCTCATTTTTCCTTTCCCCAATAAGACCTCCCCTTCAAATTTGTTGATGGAGTCGAGATTCCAAATGTGAGGCAACTCATATTTTTTGCTAATTTAGGTAGATATTGACTAATATACACCATGCATTGATATACCATATATCCCTCAACCATATAACCCTCTAGACGTGCTCTTTGTCTAACAAAAGCCTTCAATGAATTCAACTGCCTCTCCACCATCCACATCGACCTTGTGTGTACTGGTCCACATAATTCAATCTCCTCAACTTGGTGTATGAGGTAGTGTTCTTGTGAATTAAAAAATGCTGGAGGTAGATATTGTTGCATTTGACACATTAGTCCGGGAATTTCTCTCTTCCAATACCTTATATCTTCTTTATGGATTTCTTTTGATGATAGCCACCTACAAATGTTGATGCAATAAAATAATATCAAGGCATACATAAATTTGCACATAAAAGATAATATGTCAATAAGTTCCACTACAAATCACATAAGAAGTACATTTTCCTTATAAAACAATACTTACCTCATGTATTTTCCAAGTACATAAATAATTTGTTTTATGTTGCTGTCAAAGTCATCTGGGAGAGATAAATGTAGAACATACTGTAACAAAAAACAAATAATTATTATTTGTTTCCAAAAAATGCGTACCGATAAGGAAATATATTATAACCTACTAATTACCTTAACGAGTGCATGCCAGTCATGTGTTTTAACCCCACCAAAATAACCTTTTTTAATTAAGATATTTTGTATGTTCGATGAAAACCCCGTCGGAAACCTAATTTTTTGAATGACCTCTTTTACAATATTGCTATGTTTCTCTGTCAATAACCAAGGAAGACTAGTATTTTGTTCACGACCATCACCATTAGAATTAATAATAACACTTTGCAATGCGTGATTAACTTCCTGGATGTCACAACAAATCTTTCCAATTCTCTCTTTATCCGTCCTTCCATCTAATATTAGCCACAACAATTCTGTTATGTTCTTCTCGATATGCATTGTATCAAACAAATGAACTATTTGTAGGTTCTCCTAGTATGGAAGTCTACTAAATTTCATTGGGTAACTTTTCATTCCTCGTGGAAGCTCATTCGTGCCTTAACGACATTCATGAAACATCAACAAATTGAAATTAACACTAATTAATGGGACAAAATGAAATTAATACTAATGAAATTAACCAAAGATTTACATAATAGGTCATACATAAATAATTTGTGTACCTTGGCGATTTCTAATATATTTCAACTTCCATAGATGAGGTGTCATTCTTCGTGGCTTTTTTCTGTTTTCTTCTTTACCATTGAAATTTTCTTTGTCTGTAGTTCGATAACTATGGTTCTTAGGAAGAAAGTGACTATAATCATCAAACACTTCCTTTGCTAAACTCCTTGAATGACGATATTTTATCCTTATACCACAAAATGGGCATGCAAATTTACCCTTTGTTTGAAGACCTACAAGACATATGAATAAATGTAGTGTCAAATTAGAGTTACAATTTAAAATAATGCATGACTTTTTCAATAAATATATATAATATTAAATCACAAAATAAAGTTACAATATACCACAAAAATGTGTTAACCCGGGAGCATCATGAATTGTCCATGATAGTATTCCATGGAATTGAAATCATTTTTTCCCTATTGGTCCAGAGATGTCATAAATAGTGACGCCAACCCATAACTTCAACAACTCATCAATGAGAGGCTCAATATATACATTCATATCTTTAACTTGGTACCTACCTAATTGGTTCAACATACTGCATGATTAATTATACTTATCTAGATGTCGTGATATATAAAAGAAATAATTACCATGCACAAAAGAAAGAAATGAAATCTTTTGTCATACTTTAAAGCAAATAAAAGATAATTAAATACCTGGAACAATCATTGCCAACATTGTGTGCTCTCTCTTGATCAATATCCAAGGAGGAAGGTTATTGTTTAGAACAAAAACATGCCACACTGAGTACATAGAACGAAGCTCTCCAAATGGATTGACACCATCAACTGCCAATGAAAGTCTAACATTACGAGGTTCTTCTTTAAAAATTGGCCACTTTTATTTGATGTAGTTCAATGCAGAACCATCTGCAGGCATTCGAAGAACATCATCTCGAATTCTTTTCTTTTCATGGAAATCCATAAACTGTGCTATACTTTGACACCTGAAATACCGTTGGAAACATGGAATTATCATAATATAACGAAGAACTTTGTGAGGCACCTTCTTTGACACTTTATCGGTTCGATATCTACTTATTTGACATTGTGGGAATTCATTTTCTAATGCATATTTTCCATAATATATGATATGATCATTAGAACATGCATCAATAGCCTGATAGTCCATTCCAATTTCTTTCATAATCACAGATATTTCTCGATATGTGCGTGGAAAAATATTTAACGTCGGTAATAGAACATCACCTAACAATATACAAAATTCTAAACAATAAGTCAATGTAAACAGTATTAGTCATCAATATATCATCCAATATACTAATTTACATATTAGAAAACAATAGCAATATAGGAAAAAATTGAACCTTTTAAGTATTTGTGAACATGCATGCACAAATAATTAAAAAATTAAATACCTTAGTATCTGTGTGAGACATGTGTTTGATAAACCATTCAAACCTTCAGGTTCACCAACAACAATATAGCATATAAAA
>JASDQU010737426.1:228898-243064 GCA_032191745.1 Picea mariana
TTTACAATCTCATAATGACATGCAACTCACATGCAACTTGTTAACTTCTATTTACAATTACTTTGACATGAAACTAACATGCAACTTGTTAACTTCTATTCACATCTACTTTAATTCGACAAGCAACCTATTAACCTTTTGTTCAAGGGTTGAAATAAATGAAAACCAATCTTTCAACAATATCCCCCTTTGGCATTGATGGAAACACTTAGACACAATACTTCTCTTGCTCATGCTAGCTCTCCCTGTCTTCATGCCTCTTCTCTTCTTTTCCATGCCTTTGTTTTTCTCTCCCCCTTTGACATCAATGACAAATGACGACTTCTCCTTGGGGATACTTAGCATGTCTATAAGCCTATGATATCTATTGATGTTTCTCTTCATGGTGCTTCCTCATGTAAATATCTGATAAAAATAATTCAAAAAACATTCAAGTCTTTCATGATTAATGTTGCTCTTCCCCTGTCTTACTGTGCCAAATGCCATGTAGATCAATGTGGGGCTGAAACTACTCCAAGTTTCTGTTGAAGATACTTAAAAATATCTCGTGGAAGAGGTTTTGTGAAGATATCTGCAATTTTCTCTTTTGTACCAACATACTCTACCTTGATGTTCTTCTCTGTAACTTGTTCCCGTATAAAGTGAAACTTGATCAGAATGTGTTTCATTTTGGAATGCATCACTGGATTCTTAGAGATACTTATAGCATTGGTATTATAACAAAATATCAGAATAGGTTCATCATATCCACCTGTATTTCGTGCAAAGTTTGCTTCATCCAAAGAACTTGTGTACAACATGTTGTTGCTGCAATATACTATGCTTATGTTGTAGAAAATGATACTGAATACTTTTTCTTGCTCAACCAGGATACCAAATAATCACCCAAGTAGAAGGATTCTCCACTTGTACTTCTTATGTCATCAACACTTCCTTCCCAATCCGCATCTGTGTATGCAACTAGAGATAGATCATTCCCTTTCAGATACCATAATCCATAGTCTTATGTTGCTTTGAGATATCTGAATATTCTCTTTACTTCCATAACATGTGTTTCCTTTGGTGCTTCTTGAAATATTGCAACCTGTCCAACTGCTTACATCACATACGACCTCGATGTAAGTAATGACATTTCAAAATTATTCTATATGTATTTAGCAAATTTATGACTCATCCTATCATCATCACTTCTAAAAATAATGTCATCAACATAAACTTCAATTATCAATACACTACCTTGATTTACCTTTATGTAGAGATTGTTGTTTGCATTTCCTTTCTTGAACTCTTGCTGTTGTAGATACCTATCCAATCTTGAATACCATGCTCTGGTGGCTTGTTTGATTCCATACACTAGCCTTCTTCAAAACTGCTTAGTTCAACTGTGGACAATAGTGCTAGATGTATTTGTTCTGGTGAACACAATTTTCTTCTAGTTTCAACTCCTGCATCTTTATTCCCAATGATCTATTATGATGGATGATTTTTTTGTACTCGTTGTCTAGGAGTTTTTGGAGATATCTGAAGATTTTGTTGGTCATCTTCGTCTTGCTTTGCTTCTGGCTTCTCTTCTTATTCTTCCACTTCTGCTTCTTCTACTTCTTCTTTCAAATCATCTTCTCCTTCTTGCTCTGTTGAGTCTTTGATTTCTTCTTTACGATTTTATACACTTGTTTCGTCAATCTGTACATTGATGCTTTCCACTATTCTATTGAGTCTCATATTGAAACACTTTTATGCCTTGATTTTTATTGAGTAACCAACAAATATACCTTTTTCAACTCCAGAGTCAAAATTTCCAATCCTACCGTCTTCTCTTTTGATATAACACTTGCTTCCAAATACTCTAAAATGCTTCACATTTTCCGGTCTACCTTTCCTTAGCTTGTAGGAATTATTATCACTGTTACTTCTGAGCATTCCTCTGTTCAATATATGAAATTTTGTATGTACTTCCTATGCCCAAAATATGTCACCCAACTTGGAATCTTTCAACATGGTTCTGGCCATTTCCTGTATTGTCTTGTTCTTTCTTTTAGTGACTTCGTTTTGTTGAGGTGTCTTGGCTGCTGAGAATTGCCTTTTTATTCCATGTTCACCAAAAAAATACGTGAATTATTTATATGTAAACTCTCCACAATTGTTTGATCTCAAACATTTAATTTTCAAGTCTCACTCTGTTTCAACCATCTCTTTGTATATCTTGAAATGCTCGAATGCCTCTAACTTCTTCCTGAGAAAGAAAACTGCAGTCATTCTTGTGTAGTCATCTATTAGTAGCATGAAGTGTTGTTCACCATTTAATCCCTTTGTTCTCATTGGTCCACATAGATCGAAACGTACAATCTCCAATGTTTTTTTTGTTGATTACTCCTTTGATTTGAACTTGGTCCTGGTCTATTTTCCCTACAGACAATGCTTATATAGAGTATTCACTGGCTTTGAAATTTTATGCATTTCTTTTACTGCTTCCTTTTTGCTGATTTTTACAATATTTCCGAAGTGCATGTGACCCATTCTTATGTGCCAGAGCCAACTTTCCTTTTCCTTTCCTAAACAACAACTTTCTTTTCCAATTTCATTCAAAACATATATGTTGTTCAGAGTCCTTATCGCTATTGCCACTAACTTGCCCGATCCTTCTTTCTTAATTTCACATTTATTTGAGTTGAATTGAAGTGTGTCTCCTTGGTCACACATTTGAGTTACACTCAATAGATTGTGTTTCATATCTTCATCCAATAGAACATTTTTTCCATTGCATCTTTGCTTCCAAGCTTAACTGTGCCTCTACCTATAATTTTAGTTGAATGATTATTTCCAAATGAAACTGATCCATCTCATTCTTTCTTCAGAGTTATAAACCAGTTCCTATCACCTTTCATATGCTTTGAACAACCACTGTCAACATAACGATCATGTTTCTTGTGTTGGGCTTGTAGAGAAAGTGAACATTGATTCTTTTTTTTTTTCCATATCTCTTGTGGTTCCGATATCTGACTGTTAATGCTATGCTTTGATTCCCTAGGTGGAATA
The DNA here is from genome assembly GCA_032191745.1 of Picea mariana. Lineage (NCBI taxonomy): Eukaryota > Viridiplantae > Streptophyta > Pinopsida > Pinales > Pinaceae > Picea > Picea mariana. The sequence continues at coordinate 231,935 of JASDQU010737426.1, forward strand.
ATGAATCTACAATTATTCGCTATGTGACCAAAATTGTTTAATTTGTAGCATTCTACTTCATCTCTCAATGAACCAAAAATGTTTTGGTTTCTATTGTATGCTTCATAAGATTTTCTAGGATAACTGTTATTTAAATAATTTGCATAGTTGCTTCGATTCTTGGCATAGGCCCTGCAGTTTACAAATTTATGTCCAAAATTAACACAATTAAAATAATGAACATAAAATAACCTTTGATACATGGGAGTGTATGATCTTTTTTGTGATGCACTCCTTTTGAGTTCGTCTTCTTGATTCTTCTTTATTTATGGAATTTTCTTCTTTGGGGGCATGCATTCTTCCTTCTTGACAAAATCTTTGACAATCTCTGCATAACTGCTTTTTCCTGCTTCCCATTCTGTTGTCTTGGAGCTTGATCCTTTCTTCTCATGATTATATCCTAGTCTAGATCTGTCATTGGATTGTCTTTGAATGGTGATTGTTTTATCCAATATTCTGGTGCTCTTCTACTGCATATCTTTCTTCTGAAGATATTTCCTTAAAGAGACTATTTCTTCTTCCAATATTCCAATCGTTTTCTTCTTTTCTTCTAACCGACTTCTAAGTATTTCCTCAATTATTCTAGCTTCTTCTATTTGAATTTTTAGACTCGTGATCATTTTCTCTAGTTCTTTACAGTTTGAATTATGACATCCCACTTTCATTTTTGACTTTGCCTTGAGTGACTTGTTTTTCTTTCTTTCCTTTTTAAGTTCTTCTAATGCATTGATTAGCTCTGCTTTGAGATCAACTTCACCTTCTTCTTCGGAATCATATTCTACTTCCATGTAGAGTACTCTTTCTGAACCACTGTCACTGCCATTATCCTCATTGTCTAATGAGGAATTGTCCTCCTTTGAGTAGAAACTTTTTTTGAAGAATTTCCTTTTGTTTCTTCTCTTGTTTCCCTTTTGATATTTCTTTTCCCTTTTAGAAGTTTCTTCTTCATCACTGTCTTTATTCTTATGTGGACATTTAGAAGCAAAATGACCAATACCACCATAATTAAAACATTTCAATGGAAGCATACATTTATACTTGCCAATTCCTTTCTTTATTTTCCTTACAATGTTAGCCATCTCTTCATCTTCATCTGAATCATCACTACAACTGCAACCGAGTTTTGAATTTTGCTTGATAGTCTTCTTTATCTTCTTGGATGCCTTGAAATTTGCTTCCTTTGTGAATGGGTTCTCTTGTTCCGTTCTCATTTCATAGGCTGTAAATATTCCATGTAGAATGTCCATGATTAATGTACCGAGATATTCTCTTTCTTCTAGGGATGATATTTTAGGATCAAATCTCATACGAAGAGACCTCAATACCTTTTGAAAAACCTCCGAGTCATGAAATTCTACTCCCAATCCCTTAATAGTGTTAACTATTTCGTCAACTCGCATAAGGTAGGCTGCAATGTCTTTATCTTCCTTCATTTTCAACTATTCAAACTTAGCTCTGAAAATTTGAAGCTTAGCTCCCTTAAATTTGGAATCACCTTCATAAATATTTTGGATTTTATCCCAAATATCCTTTGCACTATCACAATGCATAAACTTGAAAAATATTTAATCAACTAGACTACTCATAATAGTACCTTTAGCCTTTGAGTTATTTTCGATGAGTTTCTTTCCATCTCTATCAGTTGGGGAAGTGGTTGGTGTTGTATACTCATCTACTACTGATTGCCAAAATTCAAATCCATGTGCCTGTAAAAAGGTTTTCATCCTTTTATTCCAGAAGGTGTAGTTCTGACCATCAAACACTGGTGCTCTAATCTTAGCATATTCCATGATCTTCTTCCAGTGGTTAGACTGCTTCCTGAAGGACATGATCTAATACCAATTGTTGGAATACTAAGAGGGGGGGTGGGGTGAATTAGTATGAGCACAATAATTACTTTTAATCACAATACAAAGCCTCCAATAAATATCATGATCATTCAAAACATCATAATGCAATGCATAGATATCACATAAACACAACACACTGAAATTTTACGTGGAAACCCAATGCGAGAAAAAACCACAAAATGCTTTTCTTATTTATCAAATAGTACATTCATTGGAAGCACCAACTTCTTATTTCTCCAACTACAATTGAAAGGAGGCTCCAACCCCCTATTTATAGGATGTAACCCGAAGGAAGCTCCAACTCCCTAATTTGACCAGCTCCAACTGAAAGGAGGCTACAACCCCCTTTCCTTGCCCTGTCTAACTGCCCTGAAATATAAATGTAGACCAATATGTCACTACTTCTATCACTGTAACTGATAACCTATTGTTGTTGCTATTTCTGATACCTCTGTTGTTGCTAATGATATTGATATCTCATCAAGAATGCAACCACACATACCTCATACCAGGATTCAAAATAGAGTTCTCCAAATCAAATTTTTATGAATCACTAAGACATACATGCTCATGATTTCTTTAGAATACTCACCGTAACACACACATGAAGACATACCTTCAACCTGTAGCTAACCTGAGTTTTAGATCCCTGATCTTCAATAATTTTTCCTAACATGTCTGGGGCCCTATACACTATTTGCTTACGAGTATCTGTGCTTTTCCTCATTGCATCCCATGGATGTACGTGCTTTTCCTCCTGAAATCCACAGATTTACACAAAGAACCTTTTTCTGAAACACCTTCTTCGTACTCTCGACTCCTGCAAACTTATTACTTCACTAGACTTCTCTGCCTTCGACTTACTACCTCAGATATCCAACCTATATTCTCATAATTGATTATCCAATTGACTCTTCTCTGTGTTTTAATGAGTATCTCATGATGACATGCAACTGCCATGCAACTCATGATGACATGCAACTCACATGCAACTTGTTAACCTTTTTTTACAATATCATAATGACATGCAACTCACATGCAACTTGTTAACTTCTGTTTACAATTACTTTGACATGCAACTTGTTAATTTCTGTTTACAACTACTTTACTTCGACATGCAACTTGTTAACCTCATGTTCAAGGGTTAACATCAATGACAACCAATATTTTAACAATTCAATGACAATTAATCTTTCGACTATTAATTAATATTTCAAAAAATAATCTTTTGACAATTAATCTTTCAATAGATTGAAAGGAAGATTGAGAGTAATCCAGAAACCCTAGTGTGCATAGTGCATTGAGAACCACTATCTCTCACTTGTCTTGCTCTTGTACACATGAATTAACCCAATTAATTAATGTTGGCTATTGACTAAGGTTTTCTAAGGTTAAGTGACTTAAATTATTTAAGTGACTTAGATCTAATTTTGACCATTGATATTAAGTGAGGCTTAGGATTTCATCCTAGCCATCCATAACTTTGGAAAATTAATGGTTAGGGTTTTTGTTAATGAAATGTTATAAAATAAATCCTAAGGAGAGGAGAAAGACACATTCATGAGAGAGTGATTTTCTCAAGGGAGAGTGAGATACTCAGGGTAGAAGAGAAGGAAAAGTGTCGCAACAAGGATATTTCAGAAAAGGCAAGAGAGGGTTGATCCGTACAGATTTAGCACAGTCGTACAACTGAGAGGGAGGTCGAGCATTGAATTTCAGTGGGCTTGTTTTCTATGGGTGGATTTTCCAAAGGGGTTGAGTTATAGGTTCCAAACTATTGTAAAATTTCTAATTTCTCTTAGGGCCAAAAAAATAATAAAAACCACTGAATGATGGTTTTCCCAAGTTGGGTTTCCAGGGTAAACAACTATGTAATGTGTGCCTATTTTTTTTTGTGTATGAATAATTTTTACTTGTTGTTCGTTGCATATTTATGTTAAATTACCAGTGTATTTATGTTCAACAGTTTCAAAAATTAATTACAGGGTTAACTAAATTTCTGGGTATAAAAAACAAGTAGAAATATAAATAAGATCTAGTATTTGGGTTTTTAACATGGTATCAAAGAAATAAAATCTAAAGGAGTAAGAGATCATATTTGTCATAGGATTACAATATATTACTTTTCAACAATTCATTATTCTTTGTTCAAAGTATTTTTATTGGAGGGGATGGCTGGAACTAGACTGAGATTTGAAGACCGGTTGGAGGGTGCATCCAACTACAGTCCCTAGAAGGAAAATATAACACTGGTTCTTATGGAGAATGACATTTGGGAGTTTGTAGATAAGAAATTCACTCCTCCTACTGATGCTACTCAACTAGTTGACCATAACAAAAATAATGTGAAATCCAGAAGGATTAATATGGATGTAGTAAAGGATCATGTGATCCCTTGTCTATCCAAAAAGAAGACAAGCATGGATATGTGGGAGGCTATGATGAAGCTATACTAAAGAAATAAAAAAAATAATAAGATGGTGCTGAGAGAGAAACTCGGGGGCACCAAGATGTCCAAATCATATACAATAAATTCTTATCTCACCAGGATCACACAAGTTCATGATGGGTTGGCAACAGTTGGGGAGGTAGTGTCAAAACAAGAGTTGGTGAGGATGGCCTTGAATGGATTCACTAAGCTATGGTATCTCTTCGTCAAAGGCATCGTGTCATGAGAAAAATTTCATGAATGGGAGATATTGTGGGATGATTTCATCTAGGAGGGTATTTGGAAGGAATCTCTATATGGAGGCCAACACAAGGGTGATGATGATGAGAAACTTTCCCTTAAAAATCATGCAAGGAAGGTTAAGGTGAATAAAAAGAACAATAATAATGGAGAATCCACCTCTCAGGATGGAAATAAAGACATGAGCAAGGTTAAATGCTTTGCATGCCATCATTTTGGCCATTATGAAAGTTAGTTGTCAAACAAGAAGAAGGGAAAGAATAAGGCACATGTTGTAGCATCAATAGACACACAGATGAGTGAGTTTTCCGCCAAGTTCGAAAAGGAGTTCTCATTGGTGTCTTGTATTTATGGCATTGTAGCCAAGGGTGCTTGGTTCATGGAAAATGGTGCTTCTCGTCAAATGGCGGGATCATGATATTTATTAACCAGTATTTCAGAGGCAGACTCATAACTACATGTGGAGCTTGGTAATAATTCCATGTGTGTAGTAGAGGGGGTTGGGACCATTTTGTTTCATTTAGAGTAAAGGAGTCCTTTTGAGGTGACGAAAGTGCCATATGTTCCAGGGCTAACCAAGAATCTACTTAGAATATGAACCATGGAGGAAAAGGGACATGAGGTATATTTCTAGGATGGACAGGTACTTGTCAGGACGAGCATTTCTAGTCCAAGTTTAGGATGAGCAATTGTGAAGAATAGAGGGTTACTTGTACTTGTTGAAGGGTTAGCTTGTATGTGACCTAGTTTTTGGCACCCAAAGTTTTGGGTTAATCTTGTGTGTGCTCACAAATGGAATTGTGCACACCCATTCCAATTTTGTGCATGCTCAAGCTAATGCATGAGGATTGACAAGCAACACATGCTAGACTGAGTTTTTATATTGTGCACTAAGTCCAAAGTATATCAAATGCACGTCGGTTCAAGTTTTGAGAAGCACACCATAAATCGAGAAGATGAGAAGTATCCTAAAATGACTGCTGCTAACAACACAAGGGAGGAAGGAGTTGACAAAAGATGAGTTGGAAAGGTAGTTAAGATTGTCCTTATTCTAGAAAGGATACATGGATGCGGGCAGGTAGAAGAAGCGTGCAAGATTGTTATTCAATAGAAGGAATGGAGCAAAGTTAACAGAGACAGAGCTCATGAGTATAGAAATATATAAAAGGGATCAACGTCAATAGAAATGGAGTTACACGCTCGCTTAGAGGATTCACTAAGTTGCTTCTTTTTGTGTTGTTGAGATTTATTTGAGCCTCCGCAATATTCTAATGCTATAATGTTTTTGACTATAAGTCTGAGTTTTTCATATGTCCAGGGTTTAAAATAATGCACATGGTGCAATATATTGTAACTATGGGGAATTATCTAAAGAAGACATGAGACTCTATTGCTGTCAAGTATGTTTTTCTTAATGTATGCCTATGTTTAATGGAATGGAAAGAATAATAAAGTTGTAGTAATTCTGATCTATCATGTGTCACTCATGTGGTATTTGGATATGTGTGCGTATTGTTTTTGCATGATGAAAATAGTAAATTGTACACTAGAGAAGGAATGAATATCAACCCATATGGATCTGTGTCTGTTTATTCCTTCATCCACGACACAAGACCATATGGTCTCTATGATCCTCATTGCATCTCGGGTGAGACCTTCTTTGACCTTGGACGAAGATTAATATGCCGATGCTTTGGGGGTTTTGTTGGTCAAATCTGGATGAACCCTGGGTCTAAACTCCCCAGTGTTAATAAGGATGCACACAAGCATGAAACGACCCAAAAAATGGTTCTTTTGTTGGGACCTAAAAGTCTTATATTGAACAATGAAGGTGAGAAATAAGGTGGTATCCATATTAGGAGGAAATTCAAGATTGGTTAACTACAAAGGACCATGAGTTTTCTCTACGAGAAACTTAGGGTCTGATAATTAATGTGAAGAGATGGAAAGATAAGTATCTTTACACTGATATGCATGAGATGTTCTTTTTTGAATTTTCCTGTTTGTTGTATGAATGGTTGAAAAGGAAAACAAATACCAATTCTTCCTCGTGGCCTCTAGACCCAATGGTTTGGGATCAAGCCACACTTGACAGGTTGAAGTCATTGGATAATAAGAGGACTCAAGCCATTGAATTCTGGTTTGCTCGAATAAAGGATGGATATATTATTGAATTTGTTGTGGAGTACACTGATTATTTTTGCGAGGCTGAGAGAAAGTTCACAAAAGGTCCAAGAAAATGAATGTTAGAAGAAATACCACTATGTATTAAGATGTTCATGGAGAAAGGGATGATGCACATGGAGATCAACATGATGGATGAGTAAATACCCCTAGCGCTAGGGAGCGGTGAAAATATGAGGGGAAATGAGAAAGGAGATAGATCCGTTGAGGAGGATATTGCAGTTGTTGGAATGAGGTGAGAAATGGGGTGGGCCTAGAAGATCAGAGGGGAGAGAGAGCCAAGAGATGCACAAGAAGAGTTGAATTGAGAAGGAAAGTAGAGAAAAGCAGTCGAAAGAAGATATCAAGGGGTTCATAATGAGGAGTCAGTCCTGAGATGAAGAGAAAAGAGACCAGACCACGATGAAGTGTGGAAGAGTGTGCTGTGCTAGAGTGGTTCACATGTGAAGATAGGCCCGCGAAGAGGCATGCATCGAGGGTAGGGTGTCCAGTGGGGATACCAGTAGGAGTAGTAGTGGTCTCAAGGGCTGATGTGACAAAGTAGGAGCCCCTTAGTTGTTTTGGAGTGCCACAACCTTGGAGGAATATGAGGCACATAGTAGAGGTGCAAGAGAAAGGAAGGAAGGCAGAGGATCCCCTAGTGATGGGAAAGAAGAATTGGTGATTGTAGATGGTTTTGTATGGATGCAAGTAGGAAAATCTCTAAGACCGCTCACAAGAAATGTTAGAAGGAGATGGACTTACCCCACCTTTGTACCACTCCCTTGTGCGTTTTAATCAAGAAGAAAGAAAAAACATATAGCGAGGATATTGGACTAGGAGAAAGAGTAGAAGGAGATAGAGGATAAGATACGAGTGAAGAAGAAGGAGAAATAAATGCTACTTCACCCATAAGGATATCAATATTGAGGATTTTGACACCCACCAGTAAGATATGAGGAGTTATCGAGGTTGAAAATGGATAATCAAAATCGTACCATGAGGCTACCAGTGTTACATGGAATGGGTAAGGATGATGCAAAACAACATTGGTTCACGTGTGATGCAATATGGTATGAAAATGTAGCAACAAATATTGTGCAGTTGGAAACCATGTTCGGAGATAGAGCCTTGACGTGGTAGATGAAGTACAAGGCCACTGCACCAATGAGATAGACGAGGTATCTGATAGAGATAAGGAGGGATTTACTGAAGGAATTTCAAAAGCCCAAGTATGAATCTCGGTGTATTATTGAGATCAAGGATATTAAGCAACAAGAAGGAGAAACCGTGTGGGATTATGACTGGTGGTTTCATATTTTCTTGGATAGGACGACTTTCCAAATTCATGACGTACAAAATAGAGAGTGGTTTATTGCGAGGTTTTCCCCATATCTGAGTCTCACTCACCCAAGAAAAGGTGATGAATCAAGCGGAGGAAGTATAAATTGCAAGGCACCTAGAAGCTACACCTGGAGGGGTAGAGACATCAAAATAATTGGTGCAAGTGCAGTCGCAACTAGCGAATTTGAAGATGCAATTGCAAGATATAGAAAAGACAAAAGTCATGCACAAGTAAGTATGGTGTACCACATGTCACTCTGAGGGGAATCGTAGGGACGAGTGCACTGTAAATATGAATTATGTGTCGACGGGTGTGAAAAGTCCATTCCTAATTGAGTCTCAGAAAAAATGGTGTGAGATATGTCGAATGGTGTGATATATGATGACAGTGGGGCCATGTACCACCCCGCTTCCCAAATTGCATAATTATCAAAAGACACATCATACTCTGTTCTGTGAGTTCTTTAACTTCGTGGTACATGATGTCAATAAATATTGGTCACTCCATTTGATGCAAGATAGTTCTTGCGATGCATTCCAAGTATAGGAAGAACAAAAGGGTGGTGATCATGGTGGTGTAGAGAGAGTCAGATACCAAGGAGGTACCAGAGACAGATATGGGCATGGTTTTGGTCAAGGATATGGTAGACGGGGTGGAAGGCTCCCCACTTGTTTCAATTGTGGATAAATTGGTGATGTATCAAAGTTTTTCACTAAATCACACGTGCTTTGTGTATACAACCACAGTCTTGAGCATGTCACAGAGGACTGTCCCCACTTAGTAAAGAAGTGGGAAGAAAAGAAGACACATTGCAACATGGTGCATTGTGGAGCTGCACAAGAATTCAAAGAAGGATGAGGAAGTTGATGTCCAAGTCATAACTAAAGGAGGAGCAAAGACAAGGAGAGACTTCAAGAAGGCTGAGATCTTGGGTCAAAATCCACAGGGGATGATCATAAAGGTATCACATCCCTAACCTAAGTTTGATGATGCCAAACAAAAGCAGTTTATGCACAACGTGAAAAGAGCCATTAAATAATAAAGAGCATGCGAAGAGTTGCAATGCATGACGCAAATATATTTTTAGGAGGCTCAAATCCATGAATAAGCACAATGAGTGACACATAGGTTGCTGGAGGAGGCCCATATCTGGGAATAAGTGCAGGGAGTGACATAGAGGTCGCTGGAAGAGGCTCACACCCAGGAAGAGTTTCAGACGTGACACAAAGATCATTGGAGGAAGCTTGTATGCGTGAGGATATGCAACACACAATGTAGAGGTCAATGGTAGATGTGCATAGACAATAAGAGTTGCGATGTGCCAATCAAAGGGAATTTGAGGAACAACACCTTGAGGAGTTGAAGCGCGTAGCATGTGAGGAAGAATTGTGTGACTTGGGTCACGAGCTAGACATTGAATATCAAGTAAGTGATTTATTACATTGTTGTTTGAGGTTGTTTAATGATCCCGATTTTGCAAGGAAGTTAACACAAATTTTAGCCACTTGTATGGGGAAGGAGTTGACATGTATGACTATATCATCTACCCTACCAAAAAGGGAAGTGTGTTGGGTAAGCAAGCAGAAACACATTCGTAGAGAGTTCAAGATGATAGAGAATCTTGGTGGCTATGAAATGGATGGAGTCATGTTGGATATAAGATCTGATGTTATCATTTTACCAAAGAAATCATGGGAGTTGATGGGGAAGAAAAGTCTAGTTTGGTCACCCATTCAGTTGCAGTTGGAGAATTAGTAAAATATCTATCCTATATTCTGACTAGAGTGATTTGAGGTGAATATAGAAGGGGTGAAGACAAAGGATGAATTTGAGGTCATAGAGATTATGGATGAATCAAATACATACCCTTCATTGTTGGGAATTTGTTGGGCCTTTGACAACAATACGATTTTGAATTTGAATAAGAGAAAAATGCCATTTGAGACGACACCTCACGCATGATTGCACCTCTAGATCCAAATGAGGGAGACAGATACAATGAGCTAGTGGATGAGGATGCATGGAGCTAGTTAATTGAAAACATTTATAAGATCATTGGGCGTAGGGAAGACTATATCAATCCCACCACAAAAGGAGATTTAAGTTGGCAGAGTGTCAAGTATTATGATATTGATTCTGAAGATGCCATGGAAAGATGGAAGAACAAGTTGTACGAGGTGTCGATAAGGAGGTGCGCACATATCTCCATAGAAGTGTGCAAGGATGAGTTTGGATCATATTGGTACGATGAGTCAGACCCAGTGGATACGTTTCTTTCCTAGATTTGGAACATTACTGAACAATACTATGTTCATGCTCTCAATACTGTGCTCTTAGAAATTTCTGCATGTTGGTGGGCAACACATCGAGAACCTTATTGAGAATGGGTAGCAGTCGAAGTATCCATGCGGGAAATATTTATACTGCATAGGGATATTCATCGATATATGTGTTCTTCTAAATGGAGATGGATGACCAAGAAACAACATGGGACACACAACCAACACACAATGGCCTTGTGAGTATTACCCAAAAAGAAGTTTGTTCCCGCAGTTTCTTGGTTCCCTATGAGACACGAGAAGGAGACACATGTGTGAAGAATGCGCTTCACTAATCCTTCTAGAGTATAAGAATGAACAATTGATCATTTAATCCAACCCCAACCCATTGAGAAAACTAATGAATTCGACAATAAATAAGCAGTTGGAGGGAGTCAGTGGATGGCATTGCACCCAAGAAGGTCCAACCTAATGTCTCAGAGGATGCAACTTACCAAATAGAAGTGCATGAAGAGGTGTTTCTTTCTACCAGGGGTTGATGTGCTCAACTAGATGAAGATAAATTCTTGATGGGGTGCACATGAAACATGCATGGTGCCCTCGAAAAATAAGACGTGTGCATGTATGGAGACTTCACTGTCACACTAAACGTTCTATGGTCCTAGTCTTTTCATGCATGAAAGACATGATGTGTCCATTGTACGATCACTAGGGAGGATATTAGTGAGGTGGAACCCAATAATAATTGTTAATATCTTATTCCTC